>CAUYQV010186357.1:0-38590 GCA_963574575.1 Galagoides demidoff
ATTTATTTATTTATTTATTTATTTGAGACAGAGCCTCAAGCTATCCCCCTGGGTAGAGTGCCATGGCATCACAGCTCATAGCAACCTCCAACTCCTGGGCTCAAACGAGTCTCCTGCCTCAGCCTCCCAAGTAGCTGGGACCATAGGCGCCCACCACAACGCCTGGCCATTTTTTGGTTGCAGCCATCATTGTTGTTTGGCGGGCCCGGGCTGGGGATTCAAACCCGCCACCTTAGGTGTATGTGGCTGGCGCCTTAGCCACTTGAGCCACAGGCACCGAGCCACAAAAATAACATTTACCAGACAATTTTCCAGTTATTTTTTCATAGCAATGTCCCCTACTATGATCACAAAAGCTTGAGGCCTGGAGCAATTCAATTATCTCATACTTTTAGTTACATCCCTTGATTAGACAGTAGGAATTAAGGTTTTAAGTCTGAACATAAATCTGAAAAAAGAAAGTTAAGATGGCACTGTGGGGTTTTACATATTGCTCATAATGCTTATATTTTTAATAAAGTTTGTTTTATTGCCTATTAGGTTTGCTATATTCTGAATAATACATTTGATAATGAGGAAAATAGCATTTTCCAGTCTATAGAAGAGGCTAATTAGCATTTCAGAATTTTGTTTAAAAAGAAAAAAACATAGATACCAAACTAATTTCATCCTTTATTAAAAATTAGGATATGTCAGTATTTAATATATTACAAAAGTTTCTGTGCAACATATATATAAATAATGGAATCACTAATATAAAAATGAATAAGTTGAGAAGTGGTTGGAAGTTATTTGCTTGAGCATAGAAGTCAAATAATGAAAGTCGGAGAAAACTAAAATGTCAGGAGCTTTATGTCTACACAGATTGATTATCTAATCTATTTCTTTGTAAAGCTTTATGTGCACTCAAAAGTATCGTAACGCTTTCTGAACTAAAAGACAATTTTTATAAAATTAATATGAGGGTTTCATGTTCATTTTCATATTGTTTCTTGTTCAATACCTGGAGCAATCTTTCAAGCATAGAAATCTGAAACAAAAAATATGTGAATATCTAGTAAAGTTCTCTTGGAGGAAGAAATACATTGAGAAGCCAATTTTCTGTAGAAGTGAAAATTTAAAGGCATTAGACTTTCTCATTCAATCCCTCATCCCTTGGCCATCTATTCCCAAGGTTAAGCTTCTAAGGAATGCCAACAAGTCAGAACTCACTTCTTCCTCGGGGCTCTAACCCGTGGGATGGGGGCTCTATCAGCACACTGATAAAGAACACTGAACCCTGACTGCCTTTATTCTGGCTTGTCTGTAAGGCCAAGTTCCCTAGCCAAGAGAAACAAGCTAAGAATACCAATGACTAATGCTGCCAGCTCTCAAAACATGGGTGTGATTCAGAAAAGAGCACGCTGCTCTCTTTGCCCCATTACCAGAAGTAAGGCTCTGAGAATTTCTCCAAAGGAAGAGGCAGGACATAGAGCAGAATTACAAAGCTCTTCCCAAAGAAGAGTTTTAGGGCATTGAAGTATCAGTTTGGAGGAGTCAAGCATGCCAGTACTTTCAAAAACAATGAGGGAATGGTTAAAAGCAAATGCAAGACTGGTATTTTTTTCTTTTCTTTCCTTTTTTTTAGTGATATAAGCTGAACCTCAGGTCAGGTAGTTTACCAGAGAGAATGCAGGAAGGAGGCAGATAAGAAAAGCCTTTTTGGTGTCAGGAGAAAATGTCAAATACTAATGTCAGTAAATATTCTTGTAAAGGGGCAGACGTTTAATTGGATCAACCTGTGGGGAAATGTACTCACCAATGTTTTATTAAAACAATAGAGCAGTCAGTCTGCAATTTGTAAAACTTGGTGTGCTCGTTTCCAAGTACACAGTAGATTCTAATGGAATCAAGTAATATGTATACAATTGTATTATTGGAACTAAAATATGTAGAAATGTAGTATATTTCTATATTTTCCACACACATTGCAAAGTTGTTGGTTGTGATCAAGGCTTTACTGGAGTCCAAAAAAGAAAGATATACCAGATAGTAAGTCAAAACTTTGGAAGTATTAGAAAGGATCCTATGAATAATTATATATTAAAATTTAGATGTGGTGGATGAACTGGAAAAATTCTATGATATAATTTTTTAAAAACAAATCAAGGGAAATATAAAATTTAGCAAACAAAAAGATTGTTAGTAAAAACATAAATACCACCTCCTCAAAACAACAATATTAATAACAACAAGACCCTCCAGCCCAGAACACTTCATCGGTGAACTCTCCCAATTAATATAATCCTTCACAAATGCCTCTAAAAATCAGGAGAGATACATGTCCTCACTTATCCTGAGGCCAGTATTTTATGAAACCAAAATCAGCAAAAGAAAGAACTTGGCCCCCTATTTCATTTCATATACAAAAATTAACCAAAATGATTAAAGACCTAAAGGTAAATGCTAAATTGGCATGTATATAAGACTCAGTAGAAAAGACAGGTTTAAATGTTCGTGAACCTGGGTTCGGCAAGGTCAAATTGTGCACGCACCGTGGAAACACTCACCCAGGACCCATCTTCTGAGCACAATTAAATCCAAAGCCAGTTGCCCTAAACCTGTACCTTCAAAGCACTTTCAGACTTACATGGGAGTCTTCCTTGCTTTTCCCAGGAAGACTCACTATTCAAGTAATAAAGCCTTCCTCCTTACCATGTTGGTATGTATGTGTGCGTGTGTGTGCGTGCAGGCATGAAGTCTGACATCCAAACCAAATGTTGGCTGGTGACTCCATCCCACTTCTTCAAACTGATCTCAATAGTGTATTCTTTAGAAAGGTGATCAGTGTCAGATGGTGGGCTGGAGGGGCAGGAGGCCAGCTCCCCCTTCCCCATCCCCTTGCTGATTAAGGTCTTGCTGACCCAATGATTCCATGGAACACACAAGGTCATGCAGACCCAATGATGATAAAATTATTTTTACTTAGCTATTGTTCTGGCTAACAAAGTAACTGCAAATGCCATAAATCTCGCTTCTTTATGCGCCGGTTGTGGAAGCCTGCGGCTGGCTTGCTACATCACCCAACAGTATAAAAGCTGTGCATTAACTCTTGTCCGGGCAGCCCTCCCCTGATCTGAGACCTGCACAGCTGGCTGGATGCTCTAAATCAAGGCTCCTTATTGGTCTTTTGAAGATTGTCTGGTGGTCTTTTCTCACTCCATAACAAGTGAAAAAAGTCAGGTTATTATTTTTAAGTCAAAGTAAACAAGGGATAACATAATAATCCCAGATTTTAAGATAGAATTAAATTCAGGAATTGATGTAAAAGTGACCATATCAAAGTAAGCACAGAAGCAGCTACGGAGATCCTGGAATAGGCATTTATTTAAGCAGGCAAAGAACACAGTGAAGAATAAACACGATTTTATTTCAATATAAGCTAGGATATACTCCGATGACAATACCCTTATGTCTTTGGGGGATAACATATAATAAATTGAATGAAAATATATAAATCCATCAAATCCAGAGGGAAAACACACACAAATTATCATAAAAAGTGAACCTTTATTTCATGTATAAAATTCTTAATCCATCATCTTTGAAAATCTCATCAATCCCAGATTTACACAAAAGCCCTGAAATTCTGAATTCACTCCTGTAATTAGCTTTAAATATGAATAAAACATTGAAAATAAAACAATATATTTTCAAATTCCACTTAGATGTTTTCAAAATGCTATAAAACATTCAGGTAATAATTCAAAGAAATAAAACTTTTAATCTCATTGATTTCAAGTGTGGTAGAACCATAGGTTACCATCTATACCATCAATAGAACCATCTATTTCTTAAAAAAGAAATAGATGGAAGGAATGAACCTAAGGTGATAGCTTGAGCAGAGGAGAGAGAGGAAAAAGAGAGAAGGAAGGAGGGAGGGAGGAGAAAAAATCATGAAAGCAATAAATGGAACTAACGTGAAAATACATCTGTTCTTTCTTTCAGAGAGCAAGGCCCTTACAATGACTAATTACCATCAACTTCTACACGCTACTCTTAAGTTTTGATTTAGTAAGGCAGCTGATCATGTTTTTTACAAAGTTATAATTGCTAGGATTGAAGGAAGTTTAGGAAGCATAGGGTTCATTTTCTTACCCTTAGGCAGAAATATTTCAGTAACTAAAAAACAGTATTTCTGTCATTTTTAAAATATCCACAGAAGGAAGGGATTCAATTCCCTATGAAAGTATGTTTTAGGCTCACAAAAATACTTTTTCATAAGTACAACTTTTAGTCAGACAAATAACATATTAAGTGACATTAAAATGATCTTTGTATGCTTACAAAAGATTTTAAAAGGGAGAATAAGGAACAGACTCAAATTGCAGATGGTAGTTCAAGATTATTCTTTAAGTCATTCAATGGAAAAAATAGTATTATAAATGTAGTAATAAAATACTTAATCAGGCCCTTTGTGTGATAAAAGAAAATATGGGTTTTAAAAAGAATAAATGTAATGATAGTTCCCTTGACTGATTCCAGGCAAAATAATTTCTACTTTTTGAGATAATGATGGAAAGTATCCAGATATACTAGGGAAATAAAATACATTTCTTTTAATTCTTAATTCTTATCTACATTCCAAAACTTAAATATTTAATAAGATCCTTGGGTCATCTACATACTCAAATGTACACAAATAAAGTATAAGAATGTCCAAGCAACTAATTGAATTCTTTAGGTATAATTTAGATAACTGGTATAGTAAATCTAGGTCTGCTCTAGTATTAACAAGTGGTCATTATCATTTTTCAGTTAGAGAAAAAGGAAAAGATGTCTAGAATCATTATAGACACATGAACACTTCATTTTTTTGTACCAAATTTGAAAAGCAAAGACCTTTGTGAGAAGGCGTTGTTGATTCTAATTCATGACAAATACTGTTTCACTATTAATAACACGTCTCTGAAATGTTTTTACTTTACCTTTCAAATTTTCAGTCTTAAGATTTCATTTTGTAAAACAATTTTATTGAGATAGTCACAAATCCTGACAATTCACCCAGGTGAAGAGAACAATCCAATGATTTTGTATGTTCACAGTGTGTATTCATCACGAAAATCTATTTTAGAACAATTTCATCAGACGATATACAGAAACCTGATAACCATTTGCTGTCTTTCCCCATTTCCTTCTCCTCATCCCATTTCTCCCCCTAAGTTTGTCCCCAGGCAATCACTTATCTACTTTTCATTATGATATTTTCCTATTCTGGATTCGTTAAGAAATTTGCTTCTACCTAACTGTAATTAGATATCTGACGGCCAACATCTTCGATCTCTTCCTTCCCTCTAAGCATCAAAGCCCCTGATAACTACCATTCCACTTCCCTTGTATGAAATCACTCTCTTTAGAGTCTATTTATGTCTGAGATCATGCTGCAATTACATTATCTTTGGTGCCTGGTTTAATTCACTCAAAGTAATGCAGCCCAGGTTCATCTAGGTTGTTAAAAATGACAACATTACATTCTCCTTTGTGGATGAATAGCAGTCTACTGTGTACACACAGGGCGATTTTCTCTGAATGTTCCTTCACCGGTAGACACTTAGGTTGAGCCCTTATCTTGCTGTTGTCAACAGCACTACAGTAAACATGGGAGTACAAACATCTCTTAGACATAATGTTTTGTTTTTATTTTTGAGTATATGTCCAGTAGTAGAACTGCTGGATGATATGGTAGTTCTACTTTTACTAATTTGAGGAAAATACATACTATTTTCCAAAGTGGCTGAATTAGTTTACATTCCCATCAACGGTGTGTAAGTGTTCCCTTTCTGCCACTTCATTGCCAACACTTGTTACCTTTTGTCTTTTCGACATAGAGTGTCTAAAGAGATGTGAGGTGAAAGCTATTTTATTTTTCACAAATAGGACTCTTTATTTGTCGTTATCAAAAGCCTGAATTGTAAACAGATCCTTGGACTGGTGGTTCACATCCATCAGCTCATTCAACGTTAGTACCTGTGTCATCCCCAGAAGCTTTTCCAGAACTACGACCTTCACCATGAAGCTCCCTGTGTTTTCCTAATTCAACCTGGGGCTTCAGCATTTTACTTTTCTAACGAGGACATCATGGAGGGTATATATAGCTTGTAAAGTCTCGCCTATGTCTTTTCTGGTTCTGTCTGGAATCAATTTATTGACTAATTTCAAGTCATTTGTCTGCACCTCTCTCGCCACGATTTCCATCATTTTTGTTCTGGGTTTGGCTACCCAGTTGGTTTGGGTGTAACAAATCTCCTGCATCTGATTGTTGCATTTTTTATTAAAACCAGCACAACACAGACAAAGCAAATAACTATGACATCAACATGACCTTCAATCATAGTCTGCCATTTTTTAACCATGGAACACATTTTGTCACAGGTAAGATTCATGCCGTGTAAGTTAGTCAGGCAGTTTTTGCCCTGAACATCTTCAGTAATGAGCTTGAATTTTCTAAATGCAACATCATCACTCTGCAAATCAGCAAGACTCACTTCCAACACACGATCCTTGAGGCCATTGGATGCAATTTTGGTTCCTTAAGTCCTGGGGACTAGTGTTTTTCCAATATTTCTTATGTTGAACAGAGCAGGTGGCCTCATGTCATACTAACCTTTCTTAGAAAATGAGTCAACAACCTCCTTCTTGGCTCATTTTTTGCTGCTTTCCATAAGGCACTTGTCCTTGTCAACCACGATGGTTCTGCTCAGAGACCCAAAAGGGTGAGGTTATCTCACTGTGTTTTGATTTGTATTTCCCTCATGATTAATCATGTTGAATATTTTCTCATAGAGATGTTTGTCATTTTAATGTCTTCTGTTGAAAAATGACTATTCAAATCTTGCTATTGAATTGTTTGATTCCCTTATATCGTTTGGATATTAACCTCTTTCTGGGCGTTTTCATTGTAGATATTTTCCCTTATTCTGTAGCTTGTCTCTTCTCCTCTGCTGTGCAGAAGGCTTGTTTCTCTTGTTGGGCAGAAACTTTTTCATTCCATACAATTCCATTTATCTATTTTTGACTTTAGCATTTCTATAATAAAAACCTTAACTAAATAACAGACTGAATTTTGGCTTCTTTCATATTATAACCTTTTAAGCAAATTAGTATTGTAATATTTTTTTCTTATAACAAATACTTTCATTGCTTCAAATGAAGTAGTTGTTTTTGTCCATTCCATTAAACCTTTTTGTTCATACAATACCTTTAAAATTCAATAGAGATGCTCTTATATGGATACTTACTGATTTAATGATAGTTTCTCCAAAGACCTCTTTTTTGACTAAATAATGTATAAAGTGAATTTCTAGGACTACGATTTTCTGGACTATAAAGAATTGAAGGATAATTACTATCTAGAGCTATAATATTATGGAACCATACTTACCTGTATAATTGTGCCATAGTACAAGTCTCTTCTTGCCAATTTTAATTTCAACAGAAATGACCATCTTTTGCAAATAAGCTTCACAATTGAGTCAAATGCTTTCCATAATCAAATGGATTCTGGGTCCTATTATCATCATGAGACATACAAGTCTACTTTTAAAATTGAAATGAATATTATATAGGGAGTGCATGTTTACATGGTTGAAAACAATTCCAGATTGTATTACAAAAAAGATATTTTCCAGAACTGCTTAAGATGTAAACAGTATTTTGTTTCTTTGGGTTTTTTCCTGAAAAAACAAACAGACAAACAAAATAACCCCCATAATTCTTTATATTCTTCAAGAACAGTCAATAATACTTCAAGATTTCACTGAAGCACCTACCTGCTTTTAGTAAGCCTTTAACTAAGATCACCAGGACCAAGAATTTCCTTTAATTTTACCCTTTTCCAATTTGTGGTTATGTTTTTAGCATTTTAAATAAGATACAACCTCTAAAATCAGCTTTGTATATCTCTATATTATTTTATCTTAGAGATGACACTAAATTTTCAAGGAAAATTTATAATTTTTCAAATCATTCATTCTTTTTAGGACATGATTTATCTCCAGGAGGTAAAACTCCTATTTCTTTGATTCAATTCTTTCAATAGTTTCTTAAGCTAGTCACTAATCTCAATTAAAGTATTCACCAGTATAGTAAGAGTTGTAAAGTAGTTTGTGAGGGAAAATGTCATGGATAAAGATGTAACTGTACGCAGTATGATCAGAAACACGAAAAAATCGTCAAATTATTAGGCATTTAAAAATGTTTAGAAAATTAAATTAACTAAATCTTACTTTAATAAACAGACAGAAGTACCCATGATAAACTGGCAAAAGTGGACTGGATCATTCTTGAAGTTTGTGCAACTACTGAGCTAGCTTTTATTTTCCCATATTTTAAAATCATATATAAAAATAAAAAAAAGTTTTACATGATCTTTAACCTTCAGACAAAAAGTAGTGTAATCAAAATAATAAATTTCAGTGAACACTTTGCTACTTTCATCATCAGTGAACATAGGCAGCCGTGTGGGATTTTCTTGCATGTGGTTTGGTATCTTTGGTTGGAAATGGATACAGGAGAAAGTCTGTCCACTACAATTAGTAGTAATTTTTCTCCCTTGAACACTTTTTTTTCCTGAAGGCATAGGATTTTTAGGGGGGAACATTAACATTCTAAATGAGAGAGTTATATTTTTAACAGAATATTATTCTTTTACTCAGTTAACACACTTTAATATACCTCCATAGCTATATGTCTATCATTTTTCATTTCTTTCTGTTTGTGTGAAAATGTATTCATTATGCTCAAGAATATTTTTATTGGATATATCATTATAAATTAATTTTCTTAGCACTTTGAACATATTATTCCCTTGCTCATGATTTCATTATTTTCCTTTACATCTATGGAAAATTCAGACCTGAATCTCATCGTTGCCCCTTTCTATTCACCTTCTTCCCCTCCTCACTCCCCCTCTTCCTTCTTTCTGATTTTCCTTCCACATTTCTCCCTTTGTTTATTTCCTCTCTTTTCTCCTCCTCCTCTTCCTTCTGCTACTATTATTATTTCTGTCCGTTTTTAAGGTTTTTCTCTTCAGCTTTCTATCGCTAGTATCAACCTAGCTGCAGGTCTCTTTTTGCTTACCTTGTTGGTGTTCACAGAATATGCTAAATCTGCATTACTGTTCTTCAGCAGTTTTGGAAATTCTTCAAATCAGTATCCCCTCAAACAACGTTTGGTTCCACTCGCCTTTGTTTGTTCCCTCGGAAACTCCAATCTTCTCTAAGTTCATCCTTTTCCTTGGGTCCCTTAAGTGTTTATCACATTTTCATATATTGTAATTCCTACAGCCCTTTCATGTTTCAAGTTTCAGTTACATAACTGACATTGATTAAAATATCTTAAGTCTATTTCTATCTTGGATGAAGTCTAAGTTGCTATAAAACTCACATATTAGATTGTTAATTTCAGATACTTTATCTTGAAGTGCTAGTATGCCTATCTGATTTGTTGTTTATATTCTAATTTGATTGCAACAATCTTCATCTTTAAGTTGTTATCTCCATCTTTTGAAAATCTCATAATGATGTTTAATATCTCTTTCATAGATCTCTAATATCTGAATAATTTTGGAACTGTTCTTTTGGGCTTGATTTTGTCATGGTTTTTGGTCCAGGGGACATATCTGTTGGCATTGTATTTTTTTTCCCCTTTCTACAGTATGTTTTGTATAAAAAAAATGAAGGTCCCAAATCATATTATATTCGTCCAGATACAGTATCACTTTCCCTGCATTAGAATTGGAAGGGTGTGGGTTGGTCCCATTAATCCAGACAGGGACTGTGCTGACGCTCAGCCGGGTTGCAGCAGTGATGATGCTACTCTGGGTTTATAGCCGTTCTCAAGAGTTTTCAAATGAGAATGCTGAGAGTTCTGTATGGTCCCCTAGCTTTTGTTTTATAAAACACAAAATAATCCTGTTCTGTATTCCACGCCTTTTCACTTAGGAGTTTAGCTTCTTGCTCAATGGTCCTACCTCGTGTCTCCAAAAGCTCTCGTTTTTTCTGTTCCCAGCGCTGTCACCTTGGCTTCACTGACCCTGGTCTTTACCTATCATCTGAACTACCCCTTGGCAACATCGGCTGCTGTGAACTCCCCATAGTTCATAATTTTTGTGGTTTTGACTAATTCCTACTCTTTTCTAAAAAACATAATATATTTTATTTATCTGGCGGTGGTAGTGAACTTCAGCAGATGCACTGACTTGCTGAAGCATCTACATCCCATCCTGGTGTAAAATTATAATTATATATTGAACTAACAGACATTTCTAGAGCAGCCATGTGACAGACGTTATACTGAGATTTCATGTATATGTATGCATATAAGTGCATATATAGTAGTTCCTAATTATAAAACTTTATAGATGGCACAATCACACCATTCAATTAATGAGAAGGGAGTGAGGAATTGTTAAAGACTCTTGCTGTCAGATAACTATATTGGAGAATTTAACTCTCAAATTTATGGTAGACAAGCTGTTATGTTAATCTATTAACTTGTACAGTTTGATACTAGAAACATTTGCTGTAACAGTGAAACCGAGAAAAAAAAAAGAATGGCTGAGTTCTTATTTGAGTGAGCTTGAAGGGAAAGAATGCCTTACATATAGTAGAAAATGTACTTCTTTTTAAAAAAGGAATGAAGAGGAAATGCCTTACAGGTTTCTACGAAATAGAAATAACCTTTAAATTAAAATATATTCTATATTCTCTTTCATTTTATCTTAAATGAAGAGAATTCAGTTCTGTTGAAATATGAAGAACTTCCACAGAGTGTTGAAATATAAACTAAAAACCATATTTAGAGAATGTATTCATTTTTTTGGAAGGGACTTGTTTTTAAATGTTTTTACATCTCTTCTTTTGCATGCACTTACATTTTAAAATTTAGTAAATATAATCTTCCCTTCTAAAAACATCCCAAATTTGATAAAAGAAAATTTACAAGGCATTGTTATTACTTTCTAAGACTGCCATTTTTACCACAGTTAGCATATATTTTAACTACCTTCTGCTGTGTGAAACTGATGATGGCATTAAATTTTACTGTGAACATGTTCAATTTAATCCTCACACTTTTTCACACATTCCACTTATTAAAAGCATTTTTGTTACTTAAAAAAAATCAATTCATATTTTCTCTTATTCAAAAAGCCCACAAAGTGGTGAGGTAAAGTGGGTTGTGTCCCACTGTCATGCTTTTAACTAGAAGGTCTTACTCTTCAATGTATCTTTGGCTAATTTCAGAGAATTACATCTATTTCCCTCCTAAATACAACATAAACTTAGCTGAATATTACCAAAAATCAGGGGAGTTTTCCTCCTTAACCCCTGCTCTCCAGTAAATTGAAAAACATCTAGAAATTATTTTTTTATCCCAATATATGTTGATTACATTTTGAGGACCTTTGTTTCCATTCCTTTGTCAAGCATTATGAATTCTAATTTGTTCTTTGAATATTAAAGATCTTATTCCTGAGCTTATAGAATATACTTTATAGACATAATGTTTATTCAGTGCTAAAACCAATAGAAATTACATACACGAACTGACTACACTTTCCGATCTAGTGAGTGGGGAGGCAGGATTTGGACTTAGCCATTTGATTTTAGCAGTCATATTCCCAGACACCATTATAGAACAAAATTTTAAAAAAAATACTGTTTTAAGTGGTTCTATTGATCAAATGGAATTGATCATAATTCTATTTGAGTAAACAGAATTGTGCTGAAGTCAATAACATAAAATATTCAGTCCCTAATTTGGTCTTTTGTCTACAAACTACAACTATCAATATCAAAAATCTCAAAACTTACAACCCACCAGCGTGACAACCCAGCTAACCATGCACTTTGTTATAATAAAGTACAATCATCAACAATCCATAACCTATTTTTAGGAATTCCCAAAATAATTTGGTAGGTCAATTGCATTTTTTTTTAAAGTCAAATCCTCAGATAAATTTCTGGCAATCATAAATGGACACTACTAACCTGAGACGTCACAATTTGCTATTAACATTGACATGAATTGTCAGACGAAAGAGGATTAGAATAATAGCTATAAATATCTAGCAGCTATGATCCCAACTGCAGTCTCGACTTTTCTGTGAAATGAAATGAAGGTCAAAAACAGTTGAGGTTTTGCTGGCATACACACACATTAGTCTTCAATTTAAACATCCTGGATTTTGGCTTATTTTATAGCCTTGCCTGTTAATATAATTTCTTACATAAACATGCATGAGAAGGTTGTCAGTCAGGAGTTTAACATGCATACCTGCCCCTTGATAACAGGTGTGCTGAAAACGTGTGCTATGCCAACAAGGTGATATTCCATACAAGTGATTACCTGGGAACTCAGAAAGATACTCTGACATGCTCATGGCAAGTAAATTCCTAACACGTAGGTGTATCACGAAGGAGTCGAATGTATTCATTATCACTATTATTACAACTAATGTTATTCTTGTAACAATAAATTTTTTTTATCAGCAAGAGAAAAGGCATAATAAGAACTGTACTATTTTGAGAAAATATTTGACTTTGCTTGAAACTATCTCTCTTCACCCCTATCACTCTTTCACACATAGTCTCTAATCTATTAGGGATATCTTTTGAATCTTTCTCAAAATTAGCCTTAAATATTCATTTTTATAATTCTATCTACGTGGTTGGTCTGTACTGAAGGCCATAATATTCTTATGTGGATTGTCACAATAGCTTTCTGATCCATCTCCCCACTCTAACCAACACTTCCCAGTTTCTTCTACCTTTGAAAGTGACTTTGTAAGAACCTAATATTTAGATTTAATAGCCAGTTTTGTCCTGGAAGGTTGCAGTATTTGTGGTTTATTTAAAAATAGACTTTGAGGTAGAGATTAACAAGTAGAAAAAAAATATTGGGGGATGATCTCAGGAAAATAACTTTAGGGGAAGGAAAACAAGACTGTGGTCAGATGGAGACATTTACCTGCAATTCCGGTACAAAACCACTCAGCTCTGAAGCTGACACGCAGGCAGAGACGGCCATAGTAGGGGCAGGGGCTGGGCCCTCAGTGTGCATCAACGAGGAATACGGGGCTCCTCTCTAGAAGAGGGCATGACTGTGCGGGTGCTGGCTGTCTTCAGGATATAGCAACGCCTGGTCTTGAGGCTTCAGCTGATAAGTATTTTTATTCTAGAACCCACTTAGAGCCACTTCAATGCCGACTGCTCTGTTGCTCTGTGGGGCTCACCTGGCATTGTGACCAAGAGCCTCACTGCTGAGTTGTCTGTCCTCACACTGGTGATGTTATATTAAAATTAAGCCTGGGGAGTCCCAAGAGATACTGAAGTGAATCATGCACACATTAAATATTACTCCTCCCTAACCACATTGTTTAACAGCAGCCCCCTCTCCTCTTAATCAGGGTAATTTTTTGCCAAGAGGAACATCTTGTTTCCTCGTCTCCCAGTCCTTTGTTAGAGGAGTACAGCATGTCCAGACAGTTGCCGTAAGTTAAAGTTCAATAGGACTCTCACTCTGGAAGCCCAGAGCAGTGTTTTCTCTCCGAGAACCAGGGTGCCCACCCCACAGCCTTGCGTCTCACTGGGAAATTGTGCTCATCGGGCTTCCGAAAGTCAAGTGCTACCGAGCTCTCAGCCTCTGATTTGGGGAGATGCTCTCACACACATTGCTATCAGGTTACCCAGCTCTGTAGCAGAGTTCTGACCTTCAATCCTGGCCTCGAAAAGAAAGTCAAACATCGAGATTCCCAGTGATGCTGATGTCATTCCTTGGGCAAAAAAGATTGTCCTCTAACTCCTCCGAGGGCGGGGAAATTTCTGGCCTGGTTTCGTGCCTTCCGTTCCTCTGTGATCCGGCGTGCCCACTTCTCTTAGTCTTTTGTTCCTTCTTTTACTTTCTATACTGCAGCTTTGGCATCTCTAATTCACTTAGTGTAGCACATAAACATTTCCAGCCTTCTAGGAGCTATCTGAATACTATAGTTCCTCACTTCCAGAGGTTTTTGCCAGGTTGTTTGATTCTGGGTTTCAGAAAAGAAAATGAAAAGCGGTCACCCTGATGCATTTCCCCTCTCCCACCGTGTCATTCACTCCTGTCCTCTGGCCACTGAATCAGCGTTATCAGAATCTAACACAGGGGCTTTGCCCTCCTCGCTCCTGCTAGTAGAGGCAGGACACATTCTGTCCTGTCCTCAGTACCGAGAACTGTGATTCCTTTTCCCTCTAGTCTCAGCACTTCCCTGACTGGGACTTAACCTTGAATAGGGGATTATAGTCTAGGAAGCAGTGGAATTTGTGGAGTTAAGGGCATTACTGTCTTGCACCATTTTTAACTGAGGGGAAATAACCACGTGTTAACACATGGGGGGCACATTTGCAGGCCTAGGAGAAACTGGGAGTTGAAGATTTGGGGGAATATCAACTCCGAGTTCCAATCACATAGGACAGGTTCTTGTTCTTCCCTAATCAAGCCTTTGACTTACGGCATAGCAGACCTGCCTAGTAGCTTTACCATCCTTGTGACCAAAAATTAGGGCTCAGTTTTCTCTGCTAGCTGCCTGTAGGAGATAACTTTCTTAAGATCCTATCAAGTATGCCCTCAGACTTCTCCAAGAAAATTTTAATTACTTATTTATCATCATAACCTTCCATCATATTTATCCAGAGCATCAAGTGCTCTCAGCAAAACACATCCAATTCCATTCTATTTGTAATTACTACCTCACCCATATGTCTCTAGGACCTTACACTGTGCTTATTAATACAAGTCATTTCACCAAGTTACTAGCCCAGTTCCTATTCGATGACTATTTTAACAACTGCATTGCTACCTTCTGTCCAGGACCTCAGTCATTACTGCTAGCCAGCTGGAGAAGAAGGAGTTGTAAAAATCCGTTTCTGGCATCTTCTTCCAGGAATTCTTAGAGGTTGGGAAAATTTCTCCACTGACTGCCTTTGTTCATATTGTATATCTTAGACTTTTCACTCAGAAAATAGCTTTCAGAGAGTAATAATCTCTCCCTCCAGAGTGAAGGAGGGGTTTCTTTACTGTCCACTATAATAAACATAATGTCTTCTTCTGGCAAAGCATCGTCAGGCTAACCATTCATTGCAAGTTCAGAGTGCCCATGCTGGGGCTCCTTTCCCGTGGTAGGGTTCTCTGTGTGTGCAATTTATCACCAGGCCTTCCCTGCAGAGCCTCGTGGGAACTGAGCTTGGAGAAGGAGCACCAAGGCCGATCACTGGCTACTGTTAGTGTTCCGAATAACAAACTGCCCTCTGCGTCTGTCTTTTTACCGTTGTGTCTTCTGCCATGGTCCACAAAACTTTGGCAGGCTAATTTGCTGGTTTGCACACGAGTTAAACATCTCAGAATCTTCATAGTTCTAGACTCTGGAATCAATGGTTAAAGTTCAGGTGCTCAGAAAACAGACTCTGAAGTAGATATAAATGCAGGAATTTTAGCAGGACATAAAGTCCGGGAAAGTTCTCTCAAAATCCGCACTGGTGGCATCATGAGAGGAAGCTGGGATTGGAGAGCAGGCAAAGTCGGGTGTGGTGCAGGCTCAATAAGACCTCAGCCAATCCCTCTTCAGGGAGAGCTGAAACTAACTCACTTAGAAAGACGGTGCAAGACTTAATACTCAACTATCTGCTAGTCACTGGGTGCGTGTTTCCTGGCATAGTGTTAGGATTTTAAGCAATATGAGTCTCTTGCGCTGATAGTAATTCCCATTTGCCACAGAGGGTAGATAGCTGATGTGCTAGAATAATAAGTCATTCACTCTTGTCTGGGATATTGGATGGGATAAGGTTGCCTGTATTAGAAGGGGAAATCCAAGAGGCATATGAATTGCTCCACCCAGAACTCTTACATCATTGAGCTTCTAAGTTCATCAACTCACAAATCATTTTTCATGTTAAATTTTCTTGAATATTGTTATTGGCAATCTATAAACCTAACCTAGCCTTAAAAATGTGGGATCTCACCTACCAAATGCAAACAATGTAACCTAGTCACATGTGCACTCTTATTAATCTGAAATATAAAAAAATTATGTCATTGAAAATAAAATCTTAAATACCTACTTGTGCATTTGACATGTTATATGGATTACTGCCTTCTTCCTCAAGTGTCATCTTATTCACAATCAATACACTATATTTTCTGCTGTAAGTTTCAATTAAATATAATTTTTTAGAGATATTAGCTAAAGTGGGCCTTTACCTCCTCATTTTTTCATAATACATCTATCATATTTCATAGTGCTCATAATAATTTAAAATTGTATGCTTATTCAAATACTTGGGTTTTTTTTTCTGAATTCCTTTGTAGATTTTGAATTTTAGAAAGAGATCAAACCTGTTCTGTTTACTCCTATAACAGTTATCTTAAGTACTTTCTACTTAAATATTGCTACTTCTCTGCCTTTCAGTGGTTCCTTTGAGGGTGTTGTGACCATGTGGTTAATTATGACCATTATGACCAATGGCCTGTGAGCAAAAGTGGTGTCACCTCTGTGAACACGCACTTAATTGTAAATTTAAGACTCTCCAGAGCATGGTTTTTTTTTTTGGGGGGGGGGGCGGTAGACAGCCATGGGCACCATTAAGATGAAGAGTGCTCTGTCAACCTGATTACTCGCATACTGTAATGAATCAGCTTCCTCTGTCTCTTTTTGATTGGCTTATTAAGTAAAGAATAAGCTTAGGTTTTAAACTGCCGTTATTGGTCACCTGATAGCATAGCATAGTCCAGGTCATCCTGGATGACACCTACACTACACAGGATACCCGCACTAAGCCTGCAGCCTTCCCCATAGTATAAACTAAATAATTTTTGAAAGGAACAAAGAATCAGGCTATGTTTACTAAGCAATGCGTGTAGTTTTCTTGGATCTGTGATTCATTTTTTAAAATGAGACACTTCTCACATTTATCTCAACATAGAAACTGCAAAACCAAACAACACTCTGAAAATACAATAGTAGGGAAAAATGTATATTTGTTTATCAAAGGATCATCTTCTGTAGCAAGGGAAGAACACGGTTGGAATGCATGCCTTCGTCAATGCAATCAGCATTGTTGTGTGCCAGAAGAACAAAATGGTCCCAGCTACTGAAAAACTTCTACATTAACTCCAACGACAGAGATCCTATTTGGTTCAGACCCTAATGAACAAAACTCCACTATCAGTATGAGTTGGTCATAGAGGAGATGGTACTAGTGCTATAACAAGAAATAAGATTTAGTCTTTCTATTGTAATTCAGGTAGGCAGAATATTTTAAGGAAATTCCATTTACCTTGGGCCAACTGTGCTGTTTCTTCTGCCTACCATCTGCCACATTTGAAAAGTTTATATACAACTATGCCTCTGCTTCACTAACCCATTCCAGTGCTGTAGTCAGGGCCTGGGTCACTGCCTAAGTCTCAGATTGATACTCCACCCCTCTGTCCCCAACCCCTAGTCAGGTTGGCTCCTAACATTTCTGAACTTCTGTTATGGTTAGTCAATGCTATTTACTTTCTATCAATAAACTTTTCAAATAGCTATATGTGATTTCTATGTAAATGTTTATATGCATTCCAAAGCATTTGCTTTACACGATTTAATCACAAAAGCTCCTTTCCTTTCTATTCGAGTATTATTACTTAACGTGTGGCCTTTCATCAAGTTGTTTTTGTCACCTTTCAGACTGCATGGTAATAGGCATTTGCAGGATACCCAAATTATAAGTCTTCTTTCATATTTCCAAACTTTCCTCCAGCAACTCTACGTACATTACAAGCTTCCCTTCCCCTCCCCTCCCCTTCCTTTCCTTTCCCTTTCTTTCTTTTTCTGCGTTTCTGCACAAATCTAAATCCATTTTAATACTTCCACTAAAGAGATCATAATTTATTAAAATTAAAATTAATTTTGTAGTATTTATGCCAGTTTTTAAACCTCTCTCCTAGTATTCTGTTTTAGTGTTGATAATGAATGCATTTGATCGAGACAAAAAAATGGGTTTGAGGGAGGCAGATGAATATAATGAGAAAAATGTGTTTTGCAATTGTGATAGAAGTCAAAGATGTCAAAGATTGAGAGACATCTTTGAGAAAAAAAATCACTGTGCTTAATTGAACTTGAATTATTAAGAAATAATTGTCAGCCACATCATGCTTTTATTCTTTCTATTGTAAAAGTAGGTCTAAGAAACAAATTATTCAGCATTAGTCGCAAACATAAAATATTTGAACTCTCCAAGATTATTAGTACGCTTCTAGCAAAAATAAAGCACAAATTATCAATCTAGTTTGATTAAAATATTGAAAGAGTTTTGAGCTTGAATATCTCAAGTTTGAAGACATATTGTGACAAATACTATTGAAGACATAAACTCTCCAGGAGATTGTTACTAAAGTTGACATTGTCTGTACAAACCAGATGCTTTCACTCTTATGCTGTACTTTAAATATATGTGTCAATGAAGTCTGAATGGATTGTTGTACTTGGCAGCTAACGTCACAACTTTCCCATTGGTCAGGAAAGTTTATCCAATTAATAAAACATTGGTATTAGAATAATATTAGAATGTACTTTTACAAAACCTTACTTCATTACTCTTTAGCATGGGGCCAGCTTTTTTAAAAATGCCAAACCAAGTTGAAGAAATTATTTTTCCTTGCATTAATATTTTTTCCTAACTAGCTAAGAATGTTTTACTATTTGTGAGCTAAACTGACATACACGTAGACTGCCAGAAATCCATTCCAAGTTGCTTCAGGTGAAGCTCCTTTTTGGAGGTCAAGGAAATTTGCAATATATCATTTTCCTTTCAAGTGAGATTTGGTAATAACTTCTTATTTATTTGAAAATGATAAAAGGCAATATGTGTATCATGTTCTTAGCAATATTGATATCTTTTTCATAATTTATGTCTCTAAACAACTATAGTTCACTTCTCTCTTTTGTAAGGTTAATGTTAACCTATTTTTGAAAAGTGGAGCCAGTAATAACTGTACCATCTACTCACCTCCACAGACATGAAAAAAATGCAAACTAACAACGCAGCATAACACAATTTGGTTAGGAATATATTTGGATTATGCATTAAAGTTAAGGCTTGGGATCAAGACATATTCTTTTTCCTTTTCTTCATTTTACTAAAGTCACAATACTTTAGTAAATACTCATAGTTTTGTGTTATTCATAGGTCATCTGATGAGCAATAGGAGGAATCTGAAGTGCGATTCAATCACGACTCACTCCAGCAGAGGGCATGACAATCACCAGCTCTAACAGAGACTGCCAGCTGGTCCTGGCCCTAGGCTTACCACTTTCCTAACAAAAAAAGCCTACAGCAAAATCTTATAATTAGAAAGAACAACCAACCAATAACAAAGACATATTGAGAAATCACTTTTTGCTCCTGTTTTGTGATCCACTCACCTAGGGTATTTGTCACGACTAGCTGACCCTGTGTGGACTGGCAAGAGTGTCCACAAGAGACATCATAAAGGGCAGTGAACCTGGCCTTGGTCTCACCATTTCTAAAGCCAGGCAAATAGGTGGATCTTCAAGAATTTCTAAGAATGAGGGATGCTTATAAAAATGGTCTCATATAAGTCATTTGACTTTTTTCATTTTCCTACCTAACTCCAATGAATATGGAAAGGAGGTGAAAATTGGTGAAGACTAAACATAAAAGTTTGTAACATGAGGGATTTTTTTTTTCTGGTTTTTGGTCTTTCTCCTTTACTTTCAATAGATTTTGATCAGTGAAGTCTTCAATCTCCTCTTCCCCCATCCTGTTGCAATTCTTGCAATAGTGGAAGTTGAATACAAGTTAGAAAATTCTTTACAACATAAAAGGAAGGAATACAATGACCCAAAATAATAATGCTCTAGGTATATTCATTCATTTACTTTTAAGTTATTATCTGAATGTGAGAAGGTTGACATATATTTTTCATTCAAAGAAATGTCACACATAGAAAAATCACGGAACTACATGTCTACGTGTTCAAGATGTCATATGTGTATTCTTTTTAACTCAGTTTCATCTTTTTTGAAATGAGGGGCTTTAACAATATAATTATGTAAAGCATTTTCATAATCTAACATAGGAAATAATTTGAGCAATTTCCTGCTCAAAGTTAAGTTAAAGAGAACTTAACTAATAATCTGCTCTAAATATTTGAAATTTCTATATGCATATTCACTTATCTTCCAATCCACTTTGCATATAACATTCAATTAATAATATCCAAAATGTATTGAGTGGTTAGTATGTTCTAGCCATTGTTTTGAACACAATACATATTTTGTTTTGTAATTTTCACAACAGCTCAATGTTAATATTATTATGATATTTACAGATGAGGAAGAGAAAGTTAAATTGGCTTAAGGTCCACACAGCTGGTAAACGGTTAAAAAAAAATGGTTAATAAGCTGTGTCCATGATACAAGCCATTAAGGCGCTCACAATGCTGCCTCCTGCCAAGTTTGAGCAAAGGCAAACTCCACACTGTTTTGCATTCCCGTTGCCAATACAAGAGTCTATTCCTTTATACTCTGTCAAAGTTAAGGGTCAGCAACAAAGTAAAACATAAGAAGGAACAAGCCAGAAGAAAAAGAGGGACACGGTTTTGTCACAAAAGAAGAAAATTCAGAAAACAGATGATGAACAAAAGTGTCACCTGTTGTAGTTTTTGAATAGGATACACAGCAGTTCCCAACCACTTTGGCACCAGAGACTGGTTTCACGGAAAATACATTTTCCACAGACTGGCAGGGTGCCTGGTATGGGGGAGAGGGCGTGGGAAACAGTTTCCAGAAGATTCGAGCACCTGACTTTTCCCGCGCACTTCATTCTTGTTATTTTTACATTCCAATATATAATGAAATAATTATACAACTCACGATAACGCAGAACTACTGGGAACCCTGTTTGCAAGTTGTTTTCCTGCAACTGGGTGTTTTCCCCCTATATTTGCAGCGCAGGCATCACAGCCTCAGCTCCATCAGGCCGTGGATTCTCAGTAGGAGCGCGGGACCTCGCTCCGGCACATGCGCAGTTTACAGTAGGGTTTCCACGCCGGTGTCTAACGCTGCTGCGCTGCGGCTGATCTGCCAGGAGGTGGCGCTCACGCGGGGATGGGAGCAATAGGGGCAGCAGTCTTCTGAATCATGCAAACTTGTACCTTAAGGGAGAGTTGAATTTGGACATAGAATAGAAAAGAAATGCGCTAAAAAAGGGACATGTCACACACAAAACTCAAGTTTTAGAAAATTATTAGGCCCATGGAGTTAATTTTATAGAATTCAATTAAATGATGCCAGATTAAAAGATAGGTTAAGGAGATAATACATTATAGCATTTATGTTGTAATGGGTTTTGGAGCCAAATGTGACACATAAGAACTGTGGAGTGAACAGTATCCCCTGTTAACCCTACTGAGTGATTTCCCATCTACCCTTACTCCTAGGATAATTATGGCCTATGGCCTATTAGATTATTGTAAAAATCATGTAACATTAAATCGACTATCTTAGCTATTTTAAGCACACAGTTTAGTAGGATGTATATCACCTTGATGTGAATTTTTCATCTTGCAAAAGTGTAGCTGTATACCCATTAAACACTAATCTGCCCTCTTCTTTTCACTAAACCCTTGACAACCACCTTTCTACTTTCCGATTCTATGATTTTTAACTACTTTAGATGCTTCACATAAGAGATACCATGTTGGAGGTGTATGTGTCTCTTTGTGACTGACCCAGTTCTCTTACTATAACGACCCTGAGGCATGTTCATGTTGTAGTGTGTGCGGTTTTTTTAAGTCTATGTAATACTTTACTGTTCATGTACAGCACCCTTTCATTATTCAGTCATCTGTCCGTGAACCTTTGTTTGTTTCCACCTCTTGACTTTTGTGAATAATACTGCAATGGACATGGGTCTGTAAACATGTCAAGATCCTGCTTTGAATTATTTTTGAGATATATACATATGAGGGATTGCTGGATCATAAGGTAATTCTATTTTTATTTTCTGAGGAAGCCCCATTCTGTTCTCCATAATGTCTACATCATTTTACATTCCTAACAACAGTGTTCAGGGGTTCAAGTTCTTCTGCATTCAACACTTAATTTGTGTTCTTTTGATAATATGATCCTAGTGAATGTGATATATTGTGGTTTGATTTGCATTTTTTAATACTTAGTGATATTGAGCAGCTTTTTATATACTTCTTGGCCATTGGTATATTTTCTTCAGATAATTGTGCACTAAGGTCTTTTGCCCAATTTTAAAATCAGGTAGCTTATGATATTTATACTTAAGGAAAAATTGACGGTGTGCCAAGGACCAGTTTTAATGAGGGCTAGAGTAGCTTTCTGAAAAGAAGTTGTAGAGAGAAGTGGCACAACTATCAACTGTTCCTTTCTCATGCTGCCTCGCTCTCAAGTAACTAGAAAGGTTTCCAGGACTCATGCAGAAAATTTTTGAGAGGTGGCAAAGACTTTGGAAGAACTGGTTAGAAAGGAGCCATAACAAATATTACCCTGTGGATATTCATGTCATTGTGGCCTTACCATTAGCCTTGAAATCAACCTTGAGTTTTAAAAAAAAATATTTAATGTAAAACATGCAAAATACATTCTAACAGCCTGCTCCTCAGTTTGGCAATTATTATTTCAAACTGTATCTCAAAATAAAAAATCTTCAAATATACTACCACTAAAAATGAAGATTCTTTCATGACTGTTTTCTGAAGCTTTCTTCAGTAGTACATCAATGTTGGAAAATACACAAAGTCTGTATCTTGACTTTTGTAGAATCAGTGATTGTTGCTATCAAAATCAGGTTATGACCCAGGACAGCCACCACCAGAGAGCACTTGCACAATAGCATCATAGGCTCCGTGCCACAATGATCGGGGAAGGGCAACTAGACATCGGCACTGCTATTTGGTTCAGAGAAGCACCAATTAATTCGAAAGCTCTCTGATCCACTTGAAGAACTCAGCTGGAAATCAAATAAAGCCAACTTAAAAAAAAAAAAGCTAACATTTGAGGTATGTTGTGTTCTTTCAAGTAGAGTATATTTTAGACTCCAGAACTAAGGGTCATAACTCTTGTCTCTCTCTCGTTTCATAGAATTAGAGTTTGACAAAGGTGTTAAAAATAAAATGAGTATGAATGTCCTATGAAGGTTAAGAGAAAAATTTTTTAAAAAGTAAAGAGAGATTAAGGCTAGACTTTGGGGTAGGAGTAATAGTAACAACAACAATAACAAAAATAAAAGCTTTGTGTGCTTTCTTTGTTGGTTTACACTCTTTCCTCTTGGGAATCAAATTCCTATGAGGTTGTTTGATAACAGCCATAAGCCTTAACGTTCATATATATATATATATATATATATATATATATGTATATATATATTTGTTGTTGTTGTTGTTGTTGTTGGCTGGGGCTGGGTTTGAACCCACCACCCTCAGCATATAGGGCCAGTGCCCTACTTCTTGAGCTACAGGTGCTGCCCTGGTGTTCAGATTTTGAGTAGAAGAGTTCATGGAATAAGAACTGGTTTAAAAATTGATTTTTGGACATTAAGAAATTGGTTTTGGATTTTTTTTTGATTTTTTAAATCCTCACTCAATATAATGCCTTCTCTATGATTTCCTCCCTCATTCTGTCAGAAGCATGAGTAGGGCAAAGTCAGACACTGACAAGGTTCATTCTAAAAAATTAAATCCCAGACATTAAATTATTTCTCTAATCTCAGACACAAGGTTGTGTTTCTTCTAAACCTTAAATGACTCTTGAGGGGAGTAGAGTCGCTTTGCAGTATCAGTGGCCTTTTGTCTGGGTGCATTTCTGCTCTGTTGCACAGAGAGGTGAATCCAAACCACAAAGAAGGAAACCAAATACTGTGATCCCCCTGAGGGCGGGGAACCCGTTACAGTGGACAGAGGCCAAAAGGCTGGAATTTGCGGATCATGGTACCAAGAGAGTGAAGCAAGGGGACAGGTTGCAAAAACTTGCACGGCGTTGGCCTGGAATCTTTATTGAATACCTGCCTGAGTGTTGCAAGGGAGAGTTTCCACAAGGCCAGACAATGAGAAGCTCTGAGGAGCTATAAGCTTAGCACCACCTAATGCTCACACAAGTTTGGTAGGCCTTTACGTTCCAACTAAGTAGACTTGGGAAAACACAATGAAAATTTAGAAAATTGAGTAGTATCTGCAGAATACTTATAACTTCATAGTAAAGCTAAATGAACCCAACAGAAAAAGCTATCACTCCTCTAAAGCAAACTAAAGATAAGGCTTTGAAAGGCTTAGGTGGATCTTCATACCTGAAAACACAACGTTGACATAAAAAATGAGGCAAGGATAGCCACTTTCACAAGCAACAGTGGAAACATTGCAGATGGTTATAGAGAAAAATTAAAGTCACCTTTTATCTCGGGAAATTTAAATTTCAATGTAAACCTACTCACAAAATTAAAAACTTAATAATTTCTAGGTAAAAATATAAGAGAATATTTGGGGAGCTTGAATTTAGTAAACGTTTCTTAGGTAGGATGCAAAAAATAAAAGCCTAAAATAATACCTTAACAAATTGAACAGTTTAAAAAATTTAAAACAACAATGACAACTGCAATAAAAAATAGCCAGGTATTGTGGCAGATGCCTTTAGTCCCAGCTACTTAGGAGGCAAAGTCAAGAGAATCACATAAGCCCAGAAATTTGAAGTTGCTGTGAGCTGTGACAGCACAGCACTCTACTAAGGACAGCATAGTGAGACTCTGTCTCAAAAAAAAAAAAAAAAAATTTTAAAAACAAGTCAAAAACTGGAAAAAAATTATTTGCAATATATATCCTGCCTAGTTCTTGGAGCCAGAAGACATAAATAACTCTTTTTTTCTTTTTTTTTGAGACAGACCCTCAAGCTATTCCCCCGGGTAGAGTGCTATGGCATCACAGCTCATAGCAACCTCCAACTCCTGGACTCAAGTGAGTCTCCTGCCTCAGCCTCCCAAGTAGCTGGGACCACAGGTGCCCACCACAATGCCTGTTTATTTTTTTTTTGGTTGCAGCCATCATTGTTGTTTGGCAGGCCCCGGGCTGGATTTGAACCTACCACCTTAGGTGTATGTGGCTGGCGCTTTAGCCACTTGAGCCACAGGCATGGAGCCAATAACTCATAACGCAATAATAGGATGATCAAAATTTTTAAATGTGCAAATAACTTGAATAAACACTTTATAATAGAAGGTTCATGAATGTCAAACAAGCATGAGAAAATGATTAACAATACAAGCAGTCAGGAAAATGCAAATCAAAACCACAATGAGATACAAGTGCTCATCACACAGATTTGTGTGTGTGTCCAAATTGAGAATAAGCATTTTGAGACACTAAGAGCATATTGACATTGTAATTTCATGTCTCTTGAATTCAATAGTAACAGTAAATAGAATAAAACTTCATTGTTACATGTCTTTGTGGAATTTTTCCACTTGTGTTTAGTAATTCATTTTCATTGTAATTCACAGATGTATCAATTTCTGAGAGATTAGAGTTCAGAAAAATAGTCCTTTATTACAGATATTTTGGAAAACTTATCCTAAATAATTGATAATACAGGTGTTTGGGCTGCATCAGACACCAACAAGTCACACCCCTTGAAGAAACCGGGAAGCTAAAGGGAGGTGCACTGGGCCGACCTGGCTCAGTCTTAATGTCTCAATCCCCATTTGATTTCCCATGAAGACAGAAACCACAAATAATTGCTTTGACTATCACGTTGTCCCCTACCCATATGTTACTACACTTTATGTTTATCACGAGAGGTGAAAAGATTGTAGAAAATGTGTGTGTCTAATTCCCGGTGAGAGGAAGTTTAGAAACAGAAAATATGGCTAACCTTGGCATTGATGCAAACATGGAGACCAGATATCGTGCTGATACTCCAGATGGTCACAAATTTACAAGCCCAATACACAGTCCTGTGCTTCCTTATAGACTGCTTTGTTACTATACCAGTTGCTGAGCATTAAATTAACATTATGTTGTCTTTGTGTGCTGTGATGATCAGACCTTCACTAACTAAAGAAAGCACAACATAAACCAAAATAATGCACTGATCGCAAAGTGTGGACTATTCAAAGAGGGCTCTGAACTGAAGAATGTATCTTTTTCAGTGTAAAGCAAAAATAACTCCATTTGTTGGACTACAATTTCGTTTACTGGATACTTTTTAATGAAAGAGCAGCACCAATTTCACACACACTCAGACACATGAATAATTTGACCGCAGTATACTCAGCATATGTTAGACTTAATGGAGATTGCGATAAATGTTATATATTTATTTATCTTTTTATGGGCTGAGGACTAAGATGGCACAGAAAACAAATGAAACATAGAGAATTGTTGTATCCCCAAATGGTATTACTAAATGATCAATAACAATTAGACAAAACAAAGTCTCATAATTATATAAAATAGATATACATATTTAGCCTTTAAATATTCTCTGTAGCCTATCTTACTAGCACAGAAGGGTGTGAATCAATGTATTTTTTTTCATGTCTAATCAAGATTCATTGGATATACAGGCTCTATTTGTGGAAGTATCTTGAAAACTTGCCCATGGTCATAGGAAACTTAAATCTATATTTAAAAAAAAAGAAAGAAATTTTTATAAGTCTTGCTTTGCAAACATAATCTAGAAATTAAATACACATATGTGAAAAGATATATGTGTACCTAGAAAGGATGTTAATATATAAAAACACCTTTTGATTCTTGCCCCAACCCTCTCTTTACCACCACTAAATAAACTTACTCTATCAGTCAGTATATAGTAAAAATTTTCTCAAGAGTCAGACATATGGGTTACACTTAAAATAGAGATTTTGCTCATCCTCTGTGCCAGGCAGTGACTATTTTTCTTATAAAGTATCAGATGCAGAATTTAATATTTCTCCCACAGAGTTGATTAAAATTCATATTTATAAAGTGGTAAAGTGTTTATATAAAATTAAACTTCCTGGAA
This sequence comes from Galagoides demidoff, assembly GCA_963574575.1. Classification (NCBI taxonomy): domain Eukaryota; kingdom Metazoa; phylum Chordata; class Mammalia; order Primates; family Galagidae; genus Galagoides; species Galagoides demidoff. The sequence continues at coordinate 27,098 of CAUYQV010186357.1, forward strand.
AACACTAAACCCGTGTACGTGGGTAAAGCGTTATTTTTCTGCAGTTATTTTTTCTAATTACATTTCAGTGGGATTGTATTTGGCCTCAATTTTTTGAGTAAACTTTCTATTTATATACTGCTAAAATATGTCTTATTCAATTATAGGGTTTTAAATTTCCTTTATGAAAATATTATGTAACACTCAGGTTATTGAATTATATCAGTAACTCAAATACAATACAATATATATACAATATACATTAAGTATATGTAAAATAGAAATCTATATTAAATATTGTACATATGTAATATTTGAATATGTGGAAGACTCCAGTGCAATTGTTAACCATCATGTTTCCTCTGCCTTCCATATTCTCTATTATGGAAAACAATCATGTTATTAATATGCAATATACAAAATTGTTGAGAGAATTCGAGCTTGGAAAAAAGTGCTCATTATAAGTGCTACCTATGTGTTTTTGATATTACAGTTATCATTCACGTCATGTAGAAAGCACCTAGATTTTACCACGTATTTCTATTCAGTCTTTATCGGATTGTTACACTTTTTTCCCCATGAATCTCAAATCAATGTGCATTATTGTGGCTTCGCTGAATTTAGTTTCCAAGTTTAACCTGAGCTTAGCTTGTTCTTCTGTTTCGGCTCCTCTGTCTTCACTATCTGGAGTGTTCTTGATTATAAACTCCTTATCCTTAGATACATGAACCCACTTGCTAGAACAATTACATGTGGAATTCAATGGTTTGAATGCTTCTGTCTCCTCCAAAATTTCTGTGCTAAAATTTTAATTTCAACACACCAGTGTTGTTGGGGGGGCGGCCTTAGTGGGAGGAGGGCAGGTCACGAGGGCTCTGCACTCAGTGATGGGTTGAGCCAATTACCAAAGGGCTGTGGGGTGGATGTGCTGCTCTCTTGCTTTTCCGCTGTCCTGCGACACGAGGAAAAGCGTTCCTCTGCTCTCGAAGTGCCATGTTCAAGGCCACCTTTTAGAAGCACAGATCAGACCCTTTTTGGATGCTAAACCTGCCAGACTTTGATCCTGGACTTCTCATCCTGCAAACCTGTGAGAAATACAAGTCTGTTCTTTACAAATTACTCATTCTCAGGTTTTCTGTAATAGCAGCCCCAAATAGACACAAGCTATGTGAGCCAGATTGAGAACCTCAATTAATCACCCGTTTTCTAAATAAGACACAAAAATTGCAGCTATACAGAGAACAGAATGCAAACACAAGCGCACACACAGCTGTTTGTACTGCTGAGTTAATTTAACATATAATTCCTGAGTACATGTTGTCTGCCAGGGATGTGTATCAGTACTGTTACTGTGCACGGCCACTTGAATACAATGCTCAGGGTGGGGTGGGCCTTACGTTCCTCATCTGTGGTTGAGCAAATGCCAAGTGCAGCATTTATCTCCCAAGGATCTCTGAAAAGTAAACGAGGGAGTGGGGGAGATCAACCCAGAGCCTGGGACACATGGAGACCTATAACAAAGTTATAGTGTGTTATAAAAAGGCCGGTCCTCAGTGAACTCAGAGTCTAGTCATGATACATGGATAATGAATACATGAAAGTTTGTCACTCAAGGAAAACAAGCATCATCTATACTCAGAACTAGTCAAAAAATAGTTGTACGGAAACTTGAACTCAAACGGAAACTTGAACTCAAAATTGAACTTAACTTAGGTCAAGCCTATTTCCTAAGTAGGTTTAGATAATCAAAAGCCAAAATGTATCAATAAGAAAAGCATAACACATCAGTAACTTTGGAGATTAAAAATTGAACACATATGACCGTTTCTTTTAGGTGCACACAAATAAAAATAGACATGTTTCAATGTCAAAGTGTAATTACAATCTCTTTATTAAAGGAAACTATGGGAAAGCCTTGGCCTAATATTATTTAAAAGCTTATCCAGACAGGCGAGGTGGCTCATGCCTGTAATCCTAGCACTCTGGGAGGCTGAGGTGGGTGGATTACTTAGCTCAGGAGTTGAAGACCAGCTTAAGCAAGGGTGAGACTCTGTCTCTAAAAAATAACTGGGTGTTGTGGCAGGCACCTGTAGTCCCAGGTACTCGAGAGGCTGAGGCAAGACTCACTTGTCCAGGAGTTTGAGGCTGTTGTGAGTTATGACGCCATAGCACTCTACCAACTGTGACAAAGTGGGACTCTATGTCAAAAACAAACAAAAACAAACAAACAAACAAACAAAAAACTTCTACAAACTCAGAAACTGATGTAACTGAGACGGTGACTATAGCCTCCACCCTATACCTGAAGTATTGGCTCTACCCTGCTATGGGGGATATTGAATGTATGTAATTTCTCTGGACTTTCTTAACAGCTCCAAAAAATAGGTAACATTGTTGAATGCAGTGTTTAAACATAGTCAAGTCTTGTAATTAAAGATAAAAATTTTTATGAATGAAGAGTGAACACAGAAAAATTAACGTAATGATATGAATCACATAGGGGATATACTGTATTTTAAAAACTTTGTTGATACTCATATATTTTGGGCAAAACACATCTGTAGTTCAGAATCACAAGAGAATTTTTTTTGTAGCCGTGCAGAATGGACCCTAGTAAAATTTTGTATTTAAAGCTTATTACATGTATAAGAAACTTAAAAAAATACACTCTTCAGCTTTCTAAATATACCTTAGTAAATATTTGGGGGACACAAATTCTAAATGATTCTTAAAACGAAATGTGCAAAAATATGAGCTGATTTCTTTCATATACCTCTATTTATGAGTTACTCAGAAGGAAATAACAAAAACAATTTTATGGTTGGGGGTCACCACAACATGAGGAACTGTATTAAAGGGTCGCGTCATTAGGAAGGTTGAGAACCACTGTTTTAAGGCTTTGCTTTCTCCCTCTGAAAGTCGAGGAGTTTGGAACCTTATGCATCTAAAATGTATAGAATATGTGGGGTACAAGGAAAAGGCTGGGTCTTACCGCGTTGCCAATGACTGTGTTACAGAGAAACATTCTGAAAAATCAGGCACATTCTCCTTAAAAATGGAAACGTTCTCCTGTCATTTGTCCTTTACAATTTTACATTGAAAGGCCACTTTATGATTCCTCATGTTTATTTGAAGACCTGCTCACCAGAGGGAAAGGCAGTTAAGGACAGCAGGACTCAGTTCCCTGCCTTCCTCTTGTTTCTATTTATGAAAGTGCGCTTTGTAGTCTAGATTCTCAAAGGCTCCTGAAAACCTCTCGGTTGTGCGGGTAAGCGCCTTTCAGGAAAGCACACCTTCCCCGGAGACACTTACAAATACCGGGTCTGTTGTAAAAAGCACGGAAGACAGAGATGCGTGTGCTACTACGGTAAGAGGAAATCTACTTGAAACATATCAGGGGGTCAGCAAGAGCAGCTGAGGGAAATGGAAGAGAAGAACAGCTCTTTCTGTTGAAACTACCCTTTCTACCCAACTGACGTGTCCATAATAAGACAGTCAAGGCAGGTTTTTTATTCCCCCATGACAATAAATAGCAATGAGTTAAATGTGAGACATTAGAAATGAACTTTTCTACAGCAAAAGTATAAAAGTTAATCTGAATTTCCTGAGTTCGCCAAAGTTGTCTGGAAATACTGTTGTAACACACTTTCTGGAGGGAATTTTATCTGCTTGCAACTTTCAAAAACACTACAAACACAACAACATCAACAACTTTTCATTGCTGTATTTCGGAATCACCGTCACTGATTAGAAAGTGAGATGTATGCAAAGGCCTGAAAAAAACCTCTGAGAAAAGGAAAACTTTTATTTTTAAAATAAAGTTCAATCAACTTTGGCTTAACTTCCTGCAAAGGTCACGTAAGGATTAGTTTAAATTTCAGGTCAAGAGGCAGCTTGCTTCCTATTCCACCAGCAGCAATTGAAGCGTACCTAATAGAATCACTATTTTAAACACAAAGGTTAAACACGGCTGCCTTTTGACAAAGGTTAAATGCCTATTTACCGAAGTTAATGACTTAATAGCATTTTGAATACCATTCTTTATTTAAAGGTTACTCACAGATTTTTGACTTCTGTTTTCTCTCCTAAAAGGAAATACTCATTAGGATCCAAACAATTATCTAATTGTTAATTTGTTTTGATCTTATTTATAGTTCTTCAACCAGAGCATTATCTGTTTTGATTGCATGATAATTTCTTAAATTATTCGCAGAGAAAAGTAATTAAAAAAGAAAAATACTGTTTCAGGGAATTATTACTCTCAAAAACATCAAAAAGGAGAGGAATAAAGATTTTAGAAAGATATCTAGGGCAGAAATATAATGTATGGTGGAATACTTTCCAAAAATGCACATGAGACCAATAAATAATCTGAGAGGTTCAATAGAAAAATCACTCAGGTGAATATACTTATATGAGAACTTGTGAGAAAAATTGCTACCCAAGGACACAGCATATGGTCAATTTGGCATTTACTTTCAATACCACTTTTAGCTAAAATGATTATAATAATTTACTGCATATAGTGCATTAAGTAGGAATAATTACTCAATTATAAAATACATCTTTACCCCTCCAATATCTTTAAGTGACTAAAAATACTTCACTTCATTTAATTGTCAAAAATTAAACTGAGAATCTAGGTATTACAAATAAATGCAAAGTTTTGAAGATGTGTACATCTGGGGAAAATACATTTGGGGTGCCGTAACTATTACTATCCAGCTAAGATTTTATACTTAAATATTTTTAATTCAATTAAAATTACATAGAAGTGGAATGATTGTGGCAAAGTTTGTATGTGCTACACCTAATTTACTTTAGAGTATGGTATACATTACAGGAAGTGATGGGGAGCTCAATGAGGGACACTATTGTGACAACACTTCTCTGTAAGGGGTGAACTGAGGCAGAGAAACACCAGCTGATCTGTCAGAAACTGAGCACAGGGGAGTGAAAGCCAAACTTCACTTTCACTTAAACAAATGGGACGTTGTGAATAGAAGAATTCAGGGAATGATGGAGGGGTAAGCTCAGAACAATTTCAAATGAATCTGAGAGTAACCCTAGGCCTTCTTGAGAAGTAAAATCAAGTGATACAATAACCCAGGAGACTTACAAGTGATTCCCTAGTTATTCTTTTGGTTTCTTCTCAGTAATAATATTTTGTGTTGTATTTTCCAATGTTAATTCTTTCTCTTTTATTTTAGCATATCCATATTTATTTTTCTTTTCCAACTTCACTTCAGTGGTTTTTGGGAATTATCTTAGTTTTCATTATATAAGCCTGGAGTAACTTGTCTATTAGACCTGGAATGATGTTGGTCATCAAAACTTAATATGATCATCTGAAAAGAATAAAAGCTTACTGAGAATTGTTTGCAACATTACTCTTGTTTTGTGACTATGAAACATTATGATAATATTGTTATAATTTTGCTTTAAGAAAATACAAAGTTATCTTGGCAAATCATGTCATAATGTTTATGAATTGATTGAAAAGATGATGAAAAATTGTTAAGCCGCACAAGTCATAGTGAGTTTTCTGGCTATGATATATGGTATACTATCTGCAAAAATCTATTTACTAAGACTTAATTCAAGGGGCATATAAAGTTTCCTTCATTTTAAAAGGATTTTATGCAACATTAAAGAAAAGATAAATAAATCATTTGGTTCAAAAAGGTTAATTTAAAATTAACTTATTAATCATACCGTGCTTACCATTTATGAAGACATTCTATATGACATATTAAAGAAATGCTTCACCATTTACTGTACTGAATTATTCTTTAGAGCAGTTTTAAATTAACACCAAAATTGAGCAGAAGGTACAGACATATTCCATATATTGCATAATCTCTGAATTATTAGCATCTCCAGCCATAATATACATGGTTTACAGTTGGTGAGCCTAAATTGTCACATCATCCCCACACAGATGTCGTTAGGGTTCACTCTTGATGTTGTACTTTCTGTGGATTTGGACAAATGTATAATAGTATGATCTATCTATCTATCTATCTACCTATCTATCTATCCAGTAGCTTCACTGCCCTAGAAATTCTCTGTGCTCTGCCCATTCTCTTTTCGCTTCATCCCCAGAACCTGACAACCACCACTGGTCTCTTTACTGTTTCCATAGTTGTACCTTTATAAAATGCCACAGAGTTGGAATCACATGCCAGGTAGCTTTTGAAGACTTATTTCTTCCATTCAATATAGACATTTATATTTCCTCCCTGATTTTCCATGGCTTAATATTTCATTTCATTTTAACAGTGAATAAATTTCTATTGTCTGAATGCACCAGAGTGTTCCTCTACTAAAGAAACACTTAATTGATTGCACGTTTTGGCAATTATACATAAAGCTACTATAAATATCAGTGCATAGGTCTTTGTTGTGGACACATTTTTACCTCTTGTGGGACACTACCAAGGAGTATAATTTCTGGGTTATATAATAAGAGATTGCTAAATTTTGAAAGACATGACCAAATCGATTCAAACTATTAGTAGTGTTTGCTTCCCCACTAGCAATTCCTGAGAGTGTCTATTTCTCCTCATCCTCTCCCACATTTGGTGTTGTCAGTATTCTGGATTTTAGCCCTTCCAATAGGTATGGAATGTTACCTTTCTATAGTTTATATATGTATTTCTCTGATGACATATGATGATAATCATCTTTTTGTGTGTTTATTTGTAATTCTATGTTTCTGTTGATAGACATTTCATCAATTAGGTCTTTGGCCTATTTATTAATCAAGTTGCTTGTTATTGCTGCATTTCAAATTACTTTCACATTTTAGACAACAATGCTTCCTTATATACGTCTTTTGTAAATATTTTCTCTGAATAAGTATCTTTACTTTTATGCTCTTGATAGTCTTTTTGAGGAACAGGATTTTTTAATTTTAATAAAATTCCACATACTGATTCTTTTGTTTCATGCAGAATACCTTAGTGTTACATTAAAAGTTATTGCCAAAACCCCAGGTCATTTAGATTTTTTTTTTGTTATTTTTTTTCCTGGAAGTTTCATAGTTTTCCATTTTGTATCTATGTCTTTGATTCATTTGGGTTAATCTTTATGAAGGGTGTCAGGTCCATGGAAAGGCCATATTGATTTAGCTTTAATTGAATCCAGCCACATTCAAGAAACTTTGATTAGATATACTTAAATTATTTTGTAAAAATATAATAACTATCTACTTAAAATTTCAAAAAGTGAAAACTACTTGCTAGTTTTTAATTTAACTAAGATTTGAATGACTCTGTTGTGTCTGCTTTTTGTTGGAAAGCATCTAAATATTTGGTGCAGCATAAAGGTCTGTAGTACCAGTTGATCCTCTAGATGGATGTTATTTGTGAACTTACAGTCTTGATTTGTGTTAGGTAGCAGCATATGAAGTCACAGCAATGGCAAGAAAGTATTGGAGGGCATGTTGGAAAGCAAGAAAGCATTTTGGAAGCATGTTGCTGAAGGTGGGGGTAGCCCATTGTGTTTTCCCATATTTCAATTAGATCTTTCTTAGCATCAAACAATGACTTTACAATGTCATCTACTGAGAGCTCAATCAGTTCCTTCTCCAGTTTTTAGGTACCTTAGTGATATCAACTAATGAGGCTGAAATGCAAATTTGAAAGTGATGTCACAATTCTCAAAGTCAGTAAACCTGTCATTGTATTTTACAATTAATTGGTCTATAACAGGTGCATATTCATCCAATGATTCACATACTATTATCCCCCTAATCAATGAACTCTGCCAACTGAAGAAAATATTCATCTTAAATTTCCTTTTGAAATGCCTGGAGTTTCTTTTGCTACATATATCATACATAGATTTAATTTGAACTTGCAAATAAATTGTAAAATCATTTTGACTTGACATGATATCACACAGAAATACTGCATTCCTACAGAAATATTTTACTAATTCACATTTTTGAATCTGTTCTTCATAAAATTTCCTAACTGTACTTACAGAGATAAAATAGTGGCTGACATTTGTCACTGCAATAGCCAACACACTTATGACAACGTAGCAAGTTCACACCGAATATCTCAGGGTTCAACTATAGTATGTTCTAAACTGATGAAGCCGTGTTGTGCTTGCATGAATATAGCTAACAATACTTATAGCTTTACACAATGTTTCACTTATAATAGTAACTTTAGCAAAATATTTTGCTAATGAAAAATACAATAAAAAGAAATGAGAGCATCTGGATCTGTTAAATCTAATTGTATCTGTGCAATAAACCCTTCATGCTTTCCTGTCATGGAAGGTGCACCCTCTGTCCATTGTGCTAACTTTACCTAATTAAGCACAACTTTATGACATTCATTTTGAGAGTCATTGAAAATATCTATTCCGCATGATCTTTTCTCAAGAATGCCCAATGTAAGTAACTCTTCATAGTAAAGAAAATCTTCTCTTATGACCTGAATGAAGTATAAAATCTGTGCCAAGCCAATAGCATTAGCTGATTCATTCAAAGTGATTTAATAATACATATTTTCCTTTTGAAGTATTTCAAAGTTGTTCTGTTAAGTTGAAGCTTAATTCGTGGTGCTGATCCATATGGTTCTCGCAGAAGTACTGCATTCCTATAGACATAACACAGAAATAGTGCTTTCCTATAGAAATCTTCTTTCACTAATTCACATTGTTGATTCTATTCTTCATAAAAATTCTTTATAAAAAAAAAGAGGCAGTTTGCACTTTATTGGGGTTGAAGCATCCTACAACTTCGACAATGTATTCTTTCCTAATTTCTACATCACTGAATAGCTTCCCTTTTCCCCTGAGAATGTAAGTTACTTTATAAGTTGCTTCAGCAGCATTATTCCCAGATCTTGGAGTTGTTCAAAAGAGTTGTTTTGTTTTTGCTTTTCCTCTTTTATTGTCTGCAATACAACATTTCATTCTTCTCCTTCTACTTTAAAATACTTTTGGCCCTTAGGAATGTTGTAATGCTGATGAACATTGAACGTCTTTAATGTTGATACTGCAGTATCACAAAGCAAGCAAATTATCTTATCTTTGGCAGAAACAAGATAATATTGAAAATCTGATCCTCATTGAAAATCTGTTTTCTTTCTTCTGCATTCTCTTGGTCTGCTTTGACATGGTGAGCTGCTTAGCAGTCAAAATTAAAAAGTACAGTTTATCTGTGCAGCTTTTCAAATTTCCACTTCAAACAGAAACAAAGTGCGCCCACCATTGTCAAAATTGATAACAGACTGGTGTACTACACCCCCCCCCAAACTTTGGCCAACTGGCCTCATTTGGGAGTGGCACCCATCAGGTGGGAAAGTTAGAACTAAATCATGACTGTAGAAAGCCGTCAGTTTAGCCCCTGTGGCTTTCTAATGTTCTAATTGCATCTGGGGGAACTGCTTACTTGAACCTTATTTTATTCTTTTGTATTATAAGTATGCTCATTTAAAAATAAAATTAAGTACATAAGAGGTGGCTAAAATGTATTAATAAAAGTGAAAGGATTTGTTCTTCAAAATTTGGATTCATTTAAAAGGCCCCAGTTAGGGACCTACAAGGCCACATACAGCCTTAAGGCCAGTGGCTCCCCATCCCTGGTCTAGATTCTTTGCTTTTTCAAAGTCAGTGAGCATGAACCTAAGAATTTAAGTGTTTTCAGAATATTCACTATGACTTCAGTTGAAACTAGTTATCTAACAAGAGAAAAAGGTAAATTCTGGGATAAACAGCAATCATTCATAATCTTGTCAGTAGTTTAAAATATGTAGGCATTTTAATAATAATTTATTCGGTTGTTCACTAGAAGAATTAGTTTTATATCTATTTCCATGACATATAAGTGCTCCAATGAGAAGTTTATATTTAGAGATTAAAAAGATAAATATCAGTCTAACGATAGAGCAATTGATGATTTCTAATTTGTACATTTAAATTATAAGCCCTGAGTAAAAAAAAAAATATATATATATATATATATATATTTTATGCTTTAAAATAGGAAAAATGTTTCTTATCTTCTCATGGAGTTGTGAAAACACATAGTTAAGTGGCGTTGCCTGGAATTCTGCTATGATGACATGTCTATTAAAGGGGCTAAATGTGGGAGAGTAACCTGTTATTGTACTTACTGGTAGTTCAGGAGGGTCTGTCCTATGTCAAGTTTGTTTGTGCAATTCTAATCCAACTACAACATCTGCCTAGATCTCTATACTGTTATACCCCATGTGTGCCTCCCCTCCTTTGTGGTTTTACATGTTTGAGATAACCTTAGTCTTTCTAGTCTAACCACTAGTACTTTCAACCATTGCCTCATTTCTCAATATTGAATATTGTGCTAAGAAAAAAGTAATAATCTGGCAATCAAGAGCTCTGTTTTTAGTTTCTGGTTATCCATTTTATATACTGTACAATCTCTTAAATTCTATGCATATAAAAAGAATAATTCCTAACTTACGATGGGTTCTTTTCAATGTGATACTATTGATTTGATAACTTATTCGAAAGTTTCAAAAATAATAGCTGGCATATAGTATATTCTCAACATATATTAGTAAACTCTTAATATAAAACATATTTAGGCTTAGTTATATTCATTTGATGTAGAATAATTTTTTAAAAAGCATATTACTGCATACTTTCCAATAGCCAATATTTCAGGTAAGATAAAATAATGAAATTTCAGTGGCAAAATTATTAGGGGCAAACTCTCATAGTTTCCAAGTGATATGAAGTTCTCAAGTATGTCTACTCACATGTAGTAGAGTTCACAAATTAGTGCAACACAGTTTTTATTATTTTAAAGAAACAGATGTAAGATAGTAAGTTAATTCACAGGAGTATTTAACTAAACCTAATCTATAGTACTAAAATTATTATAAAGTGAAATAAATGTTTCCAATATTTTAGTTTTTAATTTTCTTAGTTATATTATGTCATTAAAAAATTGAAAGACATCAAGCCATCAAGCAAACATAAATGTGTTACTTGACTGAAAAAATAACAAATATATCTCCAACAAAGGTTTAATAACCAGAATCCATAGAGAACGCAAATGTATTAGCAAGAAAAGAACAAGTGATCCCATCTCAGGGTGGGCAAGGGATTGAAAAGAGATTTCTCTAAAGAAGATAGGCACATGGTATACAGATATATGAAAAAATACTCTCCATCATTAATCATCAGAGAAATGCAGATTAAAACTACTTTGAGATATCATCTAACCCCAGTGAGATTAGCCCATATCACAAAATCCCAAAGCCAGAGTTGCTGGCGTGGATGTGGAGAAAAGGGAACACTTCTACACTGCTGGTGGGAATGTAAACTAATACGTTCCTTTTGGAAAGACATCTGGAGAACACTTAGAGAACTAAAAATAGACCTGTCGTTTGACTCTGCAATTCCTTTATTAGGTATATTCCCAGATGACCGAAAATCACATTACAACAAAGATATTTGTATCAGAATGTTCATTGCAGCCCAATTCATAATTGCCAGGTCATGGAAGAA
>CAUYQV010186362.1:0-11694 GCA_963574575.1 Galagoides demidoff
TCCCCCAGCACGACTCAGGAAGTGGTACAGCTACAATAAATGGCTGTAAAAAATGGAAAAACATACCATGCTCATGGCTGGGAAGAATCAACATTGTTAAAATGTCCATGCTACCCAAAGCAATCTACAGATTTAATGCAATCCCTATTAAAGCACCACTGCCATACTTTAAAGACCTGGAAAAAATAATACTTCATTTCATATGGAATCAGAAAAAACCTTGCTTAGTCAAGACATTACTCAGAAATGAAAACAAATTAGGAGGAATCACGCTACCAGACTTCAGACTATACTATAAATTGATAGTGATCAAAACGGCATGGTACTGGCACAAAAACAGAGAGGTAGATGTATGGAACAGAATAGAGAACCAAGGGATGAACCCAGCTACTTATCATCACTTGATCTTTGATAAGTCTATCAAAAATATTCAGTGGGGGAAAGACTCCCTATTTCACAAATGGTGCTGGGCGAACTGCCTGGCAACCCGTAGAAGACTGAAAGTGGACCCATTAACAAAAATTGATTCTCACTGGATAAAACATTTAAACTTAAGACATGAAACTATAAGAATACTAGAAGAGAGTGCAGGGAAAACACTTGAAAAAATTGACTTGGGAGAATATTTTATGAGGAGGACCACCCCAGGCAATTGGAACAACACCAAAAATACATTACTGGGACCTGATCAAACTAAAAAGCTTCTGCACAGCCAAAACACAGTAAATAAAACAAGCAGACAGCCCTCAGCATGGGAGAAGATATTTGTAGGTTATGTCTCTGACAAAGGTTTAATAACCAGAATCCACAGAGAACTCAAACGTATTAGCAAAAAAAGAACAAGTGATCCCATCTCACTGTGGGTAAGAGATTTGAATAGAAACTTTTCTGAAGAAGACAGGTGCATGACCTACAGACACGTGGAAAAATGCTCATCATCCTTAATCATCAGAGAAATGCACATCAAAACCACTTTGAGAGCTCTAACTCCAGTAAGAGTAGTCCACATCACAAATTCCAAAACTATAGATGTTGGCATGAATGTGGATAAAAGGGAACACTTCTACACTGCTGGTGGGAATGCAAACTAGTACATTCCTTTTGGAAAGAAGTTTTGAGATCACTTAGGGTTCAAAAAATAGACCTGCTGTTCAATCCTACAATTCCTCTACTAGGTCTATATCCAGAAGACCAAGGTAGGGCAGGGACTTCCTCTTCAGAAAGACTTGCAATCTGAGTATGCAAAACTCTGGAGATCTCTTCTTGTTATAAAGTCTGGATGCCAGTTTTTGGAACTTCAGATATTTTTGTGCTAGGAATCTTATCTGCCAGCTTTTGGGATTACTATGGATTAATTTTTCCTCTTCAGCATTTTTATATCATTGTTTGACTTTCTGTGCCGCTGGAAGTTTCTTTCTTCCACCCTTCGATGCCCAAGCTTTTTGAGGAGCTCTGAAGTGTGCTTGGGAAGGCCTGCAGTACCTTGGAGGGATTTCTCTCTGCCATCTTGCTCCACCCCCAGCTTCTAGAAGCTGCTGTCTTATATTCAGAGAAGACCTGCTTCTATCTGAGAGAAATTTCTTTCACTTCTCCTGCCCTGTATTCACTCTTTGGACTGAAGCTGCCTTATATCTTGAAAGGACTCAGTGTACATTGTAGATAGGTTTAACCCTGTAATGCTCCACCTTGGCCTTCAGAAGCTACTTTTTTCCACCTGCAGAAGGCCCAGTTTGCCTCAGGGTACCTCTCTCCGTCATTCTGTTCTGCTTTCAGCCTCCAACATCTACCCCAGGCATTCACTGAGTCAGTGGGCAAAAGACTCACATCCTTGGCTTGGCTGTACTCCCAGTTGCTCTAATCTACCACCCTAGCATGTATATGACTGTCAAAAATTCATTAAAGGTTCCTCTGGCTTCACTTTATACCCATTTATGGAAGACTTCTCTTTCTTCTGCTCATTCTTTAAAATGATAGCAGATATGGGTCTCCTCTCAGCTAACCAGGGTATCTTTCTGGAACTGGTTTTGGTTGTTTTTATTATGTGTAAATCATCAGCAATTTGAGGAGTTTAAAACAACTGTGACTTTTGAGCTTATCTAGTTTATTTTCAATGTTGAGTGGGAGCAACCATCTTTTGAAATATCCTACATTCTAAGCAGAAGCAAATATTTTCATGTCTTTTGAACTGTATCCCACAAGTATTGACATGGAGAACTTAATTTTTCTATAGTTCATTGGGATTGAGTTTTAAAAACTCTTTCTGTCTCTAAATGATTTCTTGTTGATTTCTCATTTAACTTATTTGAGGAAGAGAATGTGGTCTATGTGATATTGATTTTCCTTGTGAGACCTCTTGAGATTTCCTTTATGACTTATATGTTCGATATGTGTGTAGATTTGAAAGTGCCTCTTGTGGTCTTTGAAAGGATACCTATTCTATTTCTGAGATGTTGTTATCTTTCTCTCTTTCTCTTTTGCTAATTAATTGTCTGTGGTCCAGGTTTATATTTTTATTTTTATATTAATGAGCATTTTTAAGAAAGAAAATGAATTATTCATTTTCATATTTGCTTGCCTTTATTTCATTTATGCCTTTCATTTCATTGTATCTTGTTATTTAATGTGGTTTTTTTTCCAGTTTATTCTATTTCAAAGTCTTTGTGATCCTTTTATTACATACATTGATTTCATCTGGAGGAAATTTCCATTTACACTGTTAATTTTGTCAGCTTTTTGGCACTAGTTTAGGTGGATAGTACATCTTCCTGAGTTTGAGCAGGCTCATCTTAAGGGAGACCTCTTTTGTTATTTTCTTTCCTGCTTCTACTCTATCTCTGCCTTTTCTCTGCATTCTCTCTGTCTAAGGGTCTGGACATTTCCTCCTCTTGAATCCTCAAGCCACTGGCTCAGAAACCAGGTGTTCAAAAACATTTGTATTCTTGCCCCAGTTGACACTAAAAATATTGTACATCTAGTGAGTGACTTGACTTATGCCTGCTGCCAAGGCTGTATCTTTGTCACCTATAGGTCTTTCATTGTTACTTACATTTGTTTCTTAAGCAAGAGTTGAATACAGGCTCCTCTAAGGAGCTGGGAAGCCCCACTTCATGTCTTGGATTTTGGCCTTGAGGGTGATTTTATTCTCTGTTTCAGAGGCCATTCTCACTCTGCCTTGATTCCTGCTACTGCCTTACTCCAGACAGTGAGCCTTTTAGATCTTCTTCATTACTAAATTGGGTGCAGAGACTCTCACCTGTAATTCCAGCACTCTGCAGGCCCAGAAGGGTGGATTGCTTGATCTCAGGAGTTCAAGACCAGCCTTACCAAAAGCAAGACCCTTATCTGTACTAAAAATAGAAAAAAAAAATTAGCTGAGCATTGTGGCGGGCACCTATTTGGGAGTCTGAGGCAAGAAGATTGCTTAGGCCCAAGAGATTGAGGTTGCTATAAGCTATGATGATGCCCTGGCCTTCTACGCAGGGTTACAGAATGAGACTCTGTCTCAAAAAAGAAAAAAAAAAAAAAAAGGAAAGCTCTGCTTCAGTCCCACTCACCATGTACTGTTCCTCTATCTGTTTATTTTGTAATATTTTCTGAGCCAAGCTATGCCATTCATGGTTTTCCTATTTATTTTTAATTTTCATTACTTATATTACCATTATTATTTCTTTGTTTCTCTTGCCTTGGAGGGTTGTCTCACTGTTCCCTCTGGAACTTTGGATACTTGCCTAATATATCAACGATGGTGTGTAAACACTCTTTGTTGAATAATGTAGATATGTATTTGGCTCTATTGTTAGATTCCAAAGCTAGTGTATCTTTCTTAGTTGTAACAAACTGAAAGGATCTATTGATTCTTATAAGATTGGCTTCTCAGAGCGTGGTAGAACTCTGGCTAGTATTTTGAAAGCGATCAGAACTATCAATTTTCATTTTTATTATGTTGAAAACACTGGCACTTTTACTCCCTATTATTCTTTGAGCATTCTGCTGCCTCAAAGTTTTTTGAAAAGGAATAATGAGTCTTTGTACACATAACAAGGCTATTCTCTGGCACAAATTTATTTCCAAAATGAGCCAACTACAATCTGCTGGTACTAAAGGTAAAATGGCCAATTCTAAGAAATTATTTCTTTATTAAATTTTTTCTTCTAGATACCACTTCTTTTTTTTTTGGCCTGGGAAAAATAGACAATCTTTTTTTTTTTTTTTTAATCCTCATGCAGGTTGGATCTTTCCTTTTCTCCTTTTTAAAGGTGAATTAGTAGTTCAGAGTTTTGAAAAGGTGTTTTGGCCACTATCTAACATAGTATGAAACACCTCTTGCTTGTAGGGAGACGTTCGCTATCATAAGTATTATTTTCTTAAGGCCTCAGAAGACCTGCCAAGAGAGTGTGCACCCTCTTTCAGGGGTGCTGTGCCAGTGAGCTCTGCAGGCACAGCACACTGCTAAGTCATCAGGTCCAGTGCTATGTAAAGGCAGAGAGAGCGGCTGCCTTGCCCATTTCATTTGCAGAGGGCTTAGAGAATGGCTTGTATCTGACATTGTTTCCCAATTGGTTTGAACAGACTCCCACTATTAGACTTATTTTCAGGGAAACCATAGCTGGTCATGCGGCCTGGACACTGCACAGTCTTGGGGGTGCTCTTTGTGTTGACCGTGAATGACACCTCCTATGTTTGTGCACTGGATTTTTTTCCGGGATGGTATTGGTGATTCCTTGAGGTAAGATACCATTAAAATGCAGGATACTCAAGAAGCCAGGAGTGTGGATTTGTTGGTTAAATTACCTAACTAAACACTATCTATGAACATGGTTCTGATGGAATTAGACATAGAGGGAGTACATTGAACTAAGAAATTGAATTAGTCCCCATAAGAGGTATCCTTTCTCACCTGATATTGGTTAAAAGGAGAAAGACCAGGATGTAATAAAGAGGTAGCATATGCTAAGTATGGGGAGGGTGTGGTACTGAAAAGAAATGCAACCTTATATATAGTTTTGCCAGAGCCTGCCTTGATAAAACTGTAATTTTTAGCACTAAGGAATTATTGTTATTAATAATTATTAATTAGAATTTTATAATCTTGGAAATCATTGATCAAAATTCAAGTATGCTTAAATATCTCAGTTAAAATTTAATTCATTTTTAATTATTTTTATGCTACTAAATAATTCTGCTTTCTAACAGATTACTACTAATTTACCTGCTTAATAATGCCAATTAATTTCCTTATGGTACTTATAGGTTGACTCTTGCCTGTGTCTTAGTCGGCTCCAATCAAACCACTGGCAGGGCAGCATTGCTTTCTGTAGTCCTATAGGATCTGTTTCTTGGTCTTTTGTACTTTCCAAACTTTGTTCCCATTTCTTTGTTCCTGGCCCCATTCATAGCATCTTTTTCATCTTGTTTCCATCATCCTCTCTCTCTAACTCCCACTTCTGGTTTTCCCTTCCATTTTTAAATACCCTGTGATTACACTGGACTCACCCACATGGGCCAGGATTATTTTAGCATAAATGCATTAGCAGTCTTAAATTCCATCTGTAACCTTAATTTCCCTTTGCCAGGTGATCTATCTTTTGTAGATTCTGAGTGTTAGGACATAGACATATTTGGAGATGGAGGGTATTCTACCTATCACAGTCAATTAAGGATTTTAATAGCAGATAAAATTCACTGAGCATCAACCATTTTTACTATGCCCGAATTTTGCATACTTTATCCATGAAGTGTAACTCTAAGAAGTAGGTATTTGGATTGTCCTCACTTCACAGATGAGAAAGTTGTGACCCAGAGAGAGCTAAATAACTTATCTAAGGTCACATCAAGAGGAACTCAGCTGTTAATAAACATCCAGAGGAACTCAGATATTATTACAATGTGGTTTCTTGCACAAATACAGTACACATGTATTTTTTGTGGTCACAAAAAGGTATGAGCTGTTGCAAACAGATGCAAAACTGAAATTCATTTTAGAGAATTTGTCTCTCATGCTCATCTATTGAAAAGCCACCACCATTATAGTACAGGGAAAAAGCGTGAAAGACCAACCTGAGCAGACAGTAGGTATGAATAGCCTGCTTTATTTTTGTTATTAATAAATAGCCAAGTGTTTTTTAAAAATCTCCTTTGCATTTGATCCGGAACAAGTGTCTTTTTGTTATAATTCCTGAAAAAAAAACTTTTTCAATGTTCTACTGCTGTTTTAGCAATTAACACGCCAGTAACGTTACCAAGTGAGTTTCTCTAAATCCTAGAGGTCCTTAGAAGCATCTGAGAAAGGATTGTCCTGATGGCTCCTGTTCGCGTATGATAAGAAACTGACGTGGATACTACAAAGCAAGGCTAAAGACACACACAGCGGTCTCCTGCCGACTGTCTGATCTTGGGAAAATAATTATTCTTTTTAGAAGAATTCATTAATAAACTACCCCCTTGGCCTTATAGAGATGATTTGACACTGACTTTAATATCAGCTAAAATTAAAAGGATCAGATGGCTTAATTTTATAGCCAAAATTCTGTTTTAGAGAAAGGATCTTGCTCTGTCACCCAAGCTGGAGAGTAGTGGCATGATCACAGATGGCTACAACCCTGAATTTCTGGGCTCAGAGGATCTTCCAACCTCAGCCCCCTCTATTTGCTGGGACTACAGGTATGTGCACCATGCTTGGCTATTTTTTTTTTTTTTTTTTTAGAGATGAGGGTCTTGCTGTGTTGCTTAGGTTTGTCTCAAATTCCTGGGCTTGAGCAGTCCTCCTTCCTCAGCCTCCCAAAGTGCTGAGATTATAGGTGTGAGTCACTGTGCCTGGCTCTGAAATCATTAGTTTGTAATATGAATGATCATAGGTATAGGGTACAGATTGTTTTTTCCCTCTTTGTAAAATGTTACTCATAAATATGAAAATAAAGAGGGTGCTAAGAATGTACACATTTTAAGAAAGGAAAAAAATGGTAATACTCAGAATAGACCAATAATGTTTTCTATCTAGTATGTTGTATCTTGTATCTCTTGTAATTGCAGTCAAATGTGACTTGAGTATTACAACTTTAATAGAGTATTTTCCTTTAAAAAAATTTTTGTACCCTTGGTATGTCAGAGAGTGAGGGAACAGCTTTATATTTGACAAAATAAACAATTTGAGCTATTTAGAGTTAAAAGGATGAATACTTGAACCTGTTACTTTATCCTCAGGAGCTAACTATTGGAAGCCCCAAGAACATGCTTGTGAGTAAATGAACGTGAGCTAACCCTAAGGAAGAACATTTTAATTCCCTTACAAAGGCATTTCAGGGTCGGGGAGGGTTACCTGGTTTGCTTGACAATAGCTCATTTTCAATAGAAAAAGCTTCTTTATAAAATGTTGGATTCATTTTTTTGAGCATTACATTAAAATGCTTTAACTTATTTAATTGCTTTAAAACTCAGATGACAGAGAAGGAAAAGTTTTGTTTTACATTTCCTTCGAATTAAATAGTGGTAATAAGAACATTCCACCTTTTGCCTTGTTGGTCATTATAAATTTATACTATACCCTGTGAGGCTCCTCTTCTGAACTTGCAAATGCTGTTTGCTTAAGGATTTTGAGTAAGTTTCTTTCTTTTGAATATCAGAAGTTTAGAACTGAAAGTCAGTTTAGTGATCATGAAACATAATGTTCGAATTTCAGATGTTAATAAACAAGGGCCAGAGAGATTGAGTAATCCACCTGAAGTTACATGAGCTGTCGGAGGAATAACACTCATGCAGTTCAGGCTTCACAAAAATTTGTAAGAATCTCAGCCAAGAATGGGAACACTCACTCATGGATTGTACAGAATGGCTCTCAGACAATTTCATTCTCATGGTGTTCGCTTTTAGTTTTTTCAGATCTCTTATTTTGGCATAATTGTATCACTTTATGCATTTTTCTCTTCTTGTCTGATGAAATTATTACTCTGGATTTTCTCACCTGTATTTGAAACATGAAATTTGGATCTAAAATGCCTGGGCATAATAAAGGTTGCCTCTGTCACTTACCAACTGTGTGACCTGGGACAAATTACTTTAGTTTCCTTGTATGCAAAATGGGAATGATGACAGGTCTGAGGATGACATAGACTACTGCATAAAAAACCACTTATAAGAAATTGGCTTGTGGTAGACAACTGGCAATGATAACTATGCTAATGGCTTTTATTGTTATCATTTTCAAGATGGCACCATTAGATGCATGAGATAGCTATCATCAGTGTGAAACCTCTGCCTTCCTCTCCAGATTTGGTTGGTAGAAACATAGTATACAAATAGTCATCATCCTCCTTTTTATTAATTCCCAGCCATGATCCAATAGCTACTTAATAAGCAGATACTACTGATTTTAAATTTCTAACTATCTCTTATATCTATCCTTACTTCTCCAACATTACTTCTACTGTCTCATTCAGATCATCACTGGTTTGTTTAAAAAGTTTTAGAATATAACTTTTCAATTTTTGTAAACATGTCTGTAAAAGTTTTTATCTGTTTCAAAATAGGTTGCACCAGGTAAATCAGAGCTACCAACTCAAGAGATATGAATTAGGTTTATTAATAAAGTAAATAAAAACATCAAGATGTATCAATATTCACATAGAACCACAGATACAACTATGAACAAGGCCTACATATACAAAAATATTTATTAAATGCAAGCTTTTGGGTAGTCTTTGTTTGTTCATGGTGCTACAGCAACATATCTGAGACTGGGTACTTGATAAGAGCAATAGTTGGCTGGGTGCAGTACCTCACACGTGTAATCCCAGAAATTTGGCTGGCTGAGATAGAAAGATTGCTTGAGGCCAGGAGTTCAAGACTAGCTTGGACAACATAGTGAGACTCTACAGGTAAAAAATAGAAAAATTAGCTAGGTGTGGTGGCATGTGTGTATAGTCTCAGACACTTGGGAGGTTGGGGTGGGAGGATTGCTTGAGCCCAGGAGTTTGGGGCTGCAGTGAGCTATGATTGTGCCACTGCATTCCAGCCTGGGGCAACAGAATGTGACCCTGTCTCTAAAGAAAGAAACAAACAACCCACCCCCCAGTAATCTATTCTTTACAGTCTGGAGGATAGAAAGAAGTCCAAGATCAAGGTATCAGAACATTTGATGCCTGCTGAGGGCTGCTCTCTACTTCCAAGATAATGCCTGCTGTCATATACTCACATGGCAGAGGGCAAAGGGAACAAGGGCCAGGCAGCTTTCTCGAAGCTCTTTTATAAGGCCACAAATCCCATTCATGAAGGTGGAGCCCCCAAGACTTAATTACTTCTCCAAAGGTTCTATCTCTTAATACTGTTACATCGTGAATTAAGTTCCAATATGAATTTTGTAGGGAACACAAACATTCAAATGATATTGTTGTCAAATTACCTAGGATTTGTCATATCTTTGTCCACTTAAAGTGCACAGCCTCAAGTGAAGTTTTTGACATTCACCTTGGCCACCTGTAACAATCTTATTTATTCTTTGCATTGCAGTGTGTGGCAATCCTTATTTCCTGCTGCCTCTGGCTGCAGTCCAGCTCTTGCTTCAGCCTAATTCTAAGTACTGAGAATGTTAAAAAAGAATCACTTTAAGTAGACTCTAGAGACGTGTTCAATAAGAAAAGGTTTGTGGTATTTTATTGCATGTGTTGTACAGACAAAACACGCTCCTCTTTTTATCATTAGACTTCAGATGCCAACTTTTCCATGGGGAGGCATTTTTGAGGAAAACAAAGAGAAGGCTAAGAGCACCACAAACTATTAGTCTGATGAAGCTGAAAGTGGTTTAAATAGTTAAATCTTATTTCTTTTGTTCAAGTATGAATTGTTTTACCAAAAGCTTTACAATTCAAAGAGCTATCATTCTATTTTCTTCTACCAAAATTTAGTAGTGACATGATTAATAAAGTATTGGGAAAGCCCAAGTGTCGAATGCATATAGACTTAAGCATAATGAGGTATGTATGGACCAGGGTACATGATTAGGCAGGTGGCAAATATATCTTCCAATAGATTGCTTTCCATGAGAGGAATTTTAACTGCCTCCAACAATATGCTGAAACATTATTAGCTCTATGAGTTGATTTTAAAAGAAAAATTTGTCAACATCTTGCAACACTTTCAACTTTTACAATATCCAATAAAATTGTTTTTTCCCTAAGGCATAGTTTCTTGAACTTTGGGTGCTGTTTTAGAGAAGATATTGAACTTTCTGTCTCAAAAACGCCTTGGTGTCTCTTCTGGTTCACAAAGAGTTAAGGCTGGATAGTTCAAAGGGGTATTTCTATGTGGCTGAAATAGCAGGTGTTTTGAGAATGGGCCTTTGATCTTTTGAGTTATAGGACCACAGGATATATAAATTTAGACTTGTTGTAAAAGTTATAAATAGCTCTGGTATTAAAATATGGGCTTTGTCCTGCATGTATCTATTCACCACATTAAGTTCCAACATGAATTTTGTAGGGGACAAAATTCTCACCTGCTGCACTTCGTCAATGGAAGAATGTTGGGATGTAAAATTTTATTTTTTATATGACTTCAAATTAGATTATTCTTTATTTGTTTGCCCTCACTTTGTAGTTTCTCCAGATTTTTCATTTGTATCTTAAATTCTCTTTGAAGTCATTCCATCCTGGACTCTTGGAGGACTAATTACTAGGGGCAGGCAGCATTATTAATGGCATGCTGACATTCAGGTGCAGAATAGGTACTGAATAATAATCACAATTATTATTGTGATAATTTCTTCATAATAGTCACAATTGCTCTATAGGCGTACATATTCAATGTTGGAGAATATCATCCCTAGTGTGATTGTAGGAAGTTTATTTGAAGAAAATACAAATTTAAGAGTATCTATTAGGTTTAATAACCATGTCTTTGAATAAATTCATGTTTCTGGGGCAAACAGATGTTCCAGAGCTTCTTGATATGAAGAGTGAAGGCTAACTCTGCATGGTTTGCTTATTTTCTGTGGATGTATTAGCTGAGATATAGATATGAGGTTGAACATAGGACTTTACTTACATAATAATTAGGAGATTGTCTGCTATGGAAATAGTAGTCTCATTTCTATTTAAAATCTAGATTTTAACAAATAGTGACTTCTGGATGATGTTTTAAGTCCAAAAATACGTATTTTTTTTTTGTTTGTTTGTTTTTGAGGTAAGAGTCCCCTCTGTTGCTTCAGGCTAGGGTGACATGGTGCGGTAGTTCACAGCAACTTTAAATCCTGGGCTCAAGGGATCCTTTTGCCTTAGCCTCCCAAGTAGCTAGGACTACAGGTGACCATCACAGTGCCCAGATACTATTTCTATTTTTTTTAGTAGAGAGGGGTCTCACTCTTGCTCAGGCTGCTCTTGAACTTATGAGCTCAAGCAATCCACCTGCCTCTGCCTCCCAGAGTGATAGGATTATAGGCATAAACCATTGTGCCCAGCCCAAAGAAACACAGTTTTTAAGAACTCTTATTTATATAGGGATTCAAGCTTAATTTCACTTGTTTTACAAAGCCCTGTTGAAATATTCTAACTGTTATTCTAGCTATGGGCAGGAGACTTAAAGCTACCAGATAAATGAATTGATGGAGGTTGTTATTTTATACTCTCCTGAGAGAACATTGCATAGTAGATATTTAGGATATTATAATTCTGTATCAAGATACAACAACCTCAGGTACTTTGGTTA
>CAUYQV010186366.1:0-12889 GCA_963574575.1 Galagoides demidoff
GTGGCGGGTGCCTGTGGTCCCAGCTACTTGGGAGGCAGAGGCAGGAGACTCGCTTGAGCCCAGGAGTTGGAGGTTGCTATGAGCTGTGAAGCCATGGCACTCTACCCAGGGGGATAGCTTGAGGCTCCATCTCAAAAAAAATAAAAATAAAAAGCACTGGGCAGCGCCTGTGGCTCACTGAGTAGGGCACCCACCCCATATACCAAGGGTGGCGGGTTCAAACTGCAACAAAAAAAGTAGCCAGGCGTAGTCCCAGCTACTCAGGAGGGTGAAGCAAGAGGATCACCTAAGCCCAAGAATTAGAGGTGGCTGTGAGCTGTGATGCCACTGCACTGTCTACCGAGGGTGACAAAGTGAGACTCTGTCTCAAAAAGAAAAAAAAACACTGTCCTGGCTCAGTGCCCATAGTACAGTGGTTAGGGTGCCAGCACATACACCAAGGCTGGTAGGTTCCAGCCTGGCCCGGGCCTGCTAAACAATGAGAACTGCAACAACAAATAGCCAGGAGTTGTGGCAGGCACCAGTCGTCCCAGCTACTTGGGGCTGAGGCAAAAGAATAGGTTGAGGCCAAGAGTTTGAGGTTGCTGTGAGCTGTGATGCCACAGCACTCTACCCAGGGCAACAGCTTGAGACTCTGTCTCATTAAAAAAAAAAAAAAAAAAAAACCACAGTACCAGAGAGAGCAAACCTTCAAGGTTATGAGTAGGCAGGAACTGAACTCAGAGGCCCTAGTCACTACCCTACCCAGGATTTTTCTTTTTTTGAGACAGAGTCTCACTATGTTGCCCTCAGTAGAATGCCATGGCGTCACAGCTACACCAAACTCAAACTCTTGGGCTTAAGCTAATCTCTTTCCTCGGCCTCCCTCAGCCTCCCAAGTAGCTGGGACTACAGGAATCCACCACAATGCCCAGCTACTTCAAGGAATTTTCGTTTTAACATATTTAATCTGCCCCAGTGCCTGGTGGACAGGGCACCAGCACTTCAAATCCAACCCCGGCCAGCTAAACAGCGACAACTGTGGAAAAAATAAATAGCCAAACATTGTGGCAGGCACCTGTAGTCTCAGCTACTTGGGAGGCCAAGGCAAGAGAATTGCTTAAAAGCCCAAGAGTTGGAGGTTGATGTGAGCTGTGACACTACAGCACTCTACAGAGAACAACACAGTGAAACTCTGTCTCAAAAAGAAAATTATCTTGATCATAAACATACACGTTGCCTCATGTGGTAGGGGTGTGCCGGGGTGGCTCACAGTTCCTGAGCTCTTAGTTTGCCCTCAGCACATGTTCACATGTTAAGGGATCCCCCTTACAACTCCTAGCCCCCATTCCTAAGCCATACCTGACCCAGTCCTATCAGCTGTTTCTCAGCCCCTTTTCTCCCAGGTCCTGACCTGGAAGAATAGGCTGACTGACCTATGGCCAGTTCCTGTGAGTGCAAGTGGCCAGAATCCCAGGAAAACTGCTGGAGTGTAGCTCAGAATAATAATTAATTTCAAATGTTCCACCTCAGGCCAAATCAGTGAACTAAGTAACCTGGGAGACCTGGCATGGCATGAAAGGCTGGGCCATGGCTCTGGGGGGAGGACACAGGGGACACAGGGCTTGTAGTCAGATATAGAGCAGAGGTCTAGGCTCACCACCAATAGCACAGTGGTTACGGCACCAGCCACGTACACCAAGGCTGGAGAGTTTGAACCTGGCCTGAGCCAGCTAAACAACAGCAACAAAAAATAGCTGGGCACTGTGGCAGGCGCCTATAGTCCCAGCTACTTGGGAGGCTGAGACAAGAGAATCGATTAAGCCCAAGAGTTTGAAGTTGCTGTGAGCTATGGAGGGTGACATAGTGAGACTGTATCAAAACCAAAAAGAGCCGAGGTCTAAACTAAAGGGCATGACTTTCCTTCCTTCCACCCAGCACAGGGTTCCAGTGAGTAGGGGATATCATCTTAGGCAACACTGGATAGCCCCTCAGGTGGCCCCTAACTAGGGACAAGAACCCAGACAGCAGTTACCCTTCTAGAGAGGCCCAGGTGGACATGAGGCCCAGATCTAACAATGATTAACTACCTCAGGCCTTTCTTAAGGCCCTCAGCAGTGCCAACTTGCTGCCAGTCTATCAGACATGTAGGCAGCAGCACCCCTAGATCAACATTCAAGAAAATCCCAGGCCTCTACATCCAGACCTGAACCCTGGAGATTCAGGGAAGGAAACTCACTATATAAATGCCGCCAGCCACCTGGGTACCAGGAGTGAGCTGACCAGATAAATACAGCTCCTTCCCATTTCATAACTAAATGAGGTTCCACTAAAGTCTCCTCTACATTTATCAGCCTTACCACCGAGACTGTGTAGACACAACACACTAGCTCCGAAACCTGCACCCACAGTTGCCAGAAGTCCAGCAGTTTCTCTCCCTGTTCCCAGGTCTACACACCAGCCAAACAAACGTAGCCTGCAGGCATGTGCTACTATTACTTCAGCTTGCACAACTTTCCCTTCTCCCTACCTCAGCCTCGGTTCTGACTTCAAAACCCATAGCTCAAAATCCAGGAGGAAAGCATACTCTCCTAGGGCCTTTCCCTCAAAAATAATCTGATCCACCCTTCCTCCCATGTATCAATACTATATAAATCCTCACCTAATAAGGTGACAATTTTTTTTTCACTTCTTACAATGTCCCCAGCACTGTTTTGTGCTTTACCAGTAGTAACTTTACCTACATTAACACACTGAATCTTTTTTTTTTCTTGAGACAGAGTCTGACTGTTCACCCTCAGTAGAGTTCTGTGACATCGCAGCTCACAGCAACCTCAAACTCTTGGGCTTAAGCAATTCTCTTGCCTCAGCCTCCCAAGTAGCTAGGACTACAGGCACCTGCCACATCACCTGGCTATCTTTTTGTTGTAGTTGTCATTGTTGTGTAGCTAGCCCAGGCTGGGTTCAAACCTGCCAGCCTTGATGTATGTGGCCTGCCCGGTAACCACTGTACTACAGGAGCTGAGCCATCACACAGTAAGTAGGCTGGGCATGGTGGCTCGTGACTGTAATCCTAACACCAGGAGGCCAAGGTAGGTGGATTACTTGAGTTTGAGAATTAGAAACCAGCCTGAGCCAAGAGTGAGACCCAGTTCCTAATAAAATAGAAAAACTAGGGCCTGGTACAGTGGCTCATGCCCGTAATCACAGAACTCTGGGAAGCCAAGTTGGGCAGATCGCCTGAGCTCATGGGTTTAAGATCAGCCTGAGTTACAGCAAGACCCCCATCTCTAAAAATAGCCAGACGTTGTGGCAGGCACCTGTAGTCCCAGCTACTTGGGAGGCTGAGGCAAGAGAATCACTTGAGCCCAAGAGTTTGAGGTTGCTGTGAGCTATGATGCCACAGAACCTGGGGGTTGGGGGGAGGCGACAAAGTGAAACTCTATCTGGAAAAAAAAGAAAAACTAGCCAAATATAGTGGTAAGTGGCTATAGTCCCAGCTACTCAGGAGGCTGAGGCAAGAGGATTGCTCAAGCCCAGGATATTTGAGGTTTCTCTAAGCTGTGATGCCACTAGCAGTCTACCCAGGGGTACTCTCCCAGGGCAACAGATTTATCTGTCTAAATAAGTAAATACATAAGTACCAGCTGGGCACGGTGGCTCACGCCTATAATTCCAGCACTGAGAGGCCAAGGTGGGAAGATCACTTGAGCTCAGGAGTTTGAGACCAGTCTAACCAAGTATGAGACACTGTCTCTACTAAAAATAGAAAAGTCAGACAGAGGCACCTGTAAGCTCAGTCAGCTGGGCGCTGGCCACATACACCAAGGGTGGCTGGGCCAGATACAACAACAATGACAACTGCACCAAAAAAATAGCCAGGTGTTGTGGCAGGCACCTGTAGTCCCAGCTACTTGGGAGGCTGAAACAAGAGAATCGCTTGAGCCCATGAGTTTGAGGTTGCTGTGTGCTGTCACACCACAGCATTCTACCCAGGGTGACAGCTTGAGACTATCTCAAAAACACACACACATACACAAATTAAACTATATGCTCTTAGAAACAGGGAGAGAAATTAGCAGCAGGTATTGGTATGCAACTGTGGATACCAATTTCCCCCACCTATTCCCACATACCTCACAAGCCAAATGCTTTGTGTAGTGTTATCATTCCAGCGCTGAAGGATAAACTTCTAGGATACCTCCCTGAGCTGAGGTGGCACCTAAGGGATCTTTCCAGAGTAGCTGACATACTGGCTTTAGAACTGTGCCATCCCACTCCACCATGCTCACATCAATGTTAGCTAACTGTTTCCAGCTCCCTACTGTATGCTGAACACAGTCCAACATCTTTCAAATTCCCACCCCATCCTGAGGCAGGTCCCATTATCCAGGGGATATTATCCTTCAACAGGCTCAAATGAGTTAATTAAGTCACCCAGCAAAGTGATGGTGCCAAGTCTCATGCCCGGGCAGTCCAGGGCACGTGCCTGTAAGTGCTGGGCCTGCGACCGGCAAACTGGAATTATACCAGTTAGGAACAATGAGCCACCCATCCCTGGGATAAGCGGAGCTTAAAGGGAGACATGATACACCAAGGGAGTGTTTACCTTCACAGGAGGTGGCTGCCTAACCTTGTGATGGGAGGTGAACTATGACCCTTTCCCAAAGGCTGGGATCCAGCATGTGATTCAGGGGTGGGCAGCAGTGCTGAGTCTGCCCACCCACAAGATTCTCCCCCAAGGGCCTTCCTCATTAGTGTAGGGTGCCTGTGCCCTGACTGAACCAGGTCAGACGTGCTCAAATGCAATGTGGCAGACAGAGGGGTGGGTGGCACCCTCAATTAGACTCAGGAGGCTCAGGGATGCACCCCTAGCGCAGCAATAATGCTGAGAACTGATGTCATTCACTTCCTCCAGGCTGGCACCAGCAGCAGAGCTATTTCACAGCATCTTGTAAATGTTAATTGCATTAATTAAACCTCACAATGCACAGGGTGGGGGGGGGGCAGAGGGCTTAAAGCAGGAAGCTGAGGGTAGGGACCATTTTGGCACCTATGCCAAAGCCCCAAACTCTCCAAGAATGAAGTAAAAAAAAAAAAAACTTTAAAATTTATAATTTCATCACTGTAGCTAATGGAAGAGGAATCTAAACTCCTGAATCATCTCCTCAGAACTGCTCCTTCAAGTCTTTCCCAGCTATTCTCACCATCCCAAGATTCTATGAAAGGGGACAATCTCTATGCACCTCCAGTGAGAAAGCCAAGCTACCCATACTATCCTTCATTTTAATAAGTAAACTGGTTGGAGGAACCATATCCTTTGCTGAGGTTTGCACAGCTACAAAGCTGCAGAGATTAGGCCTAATCCAGGGACCAGATCTTAAAAGGCCATCACAAAACAATATAGTAAGTATCACTACAAAAATCAGGCCCATGGGCCGGCGCCTGTGGCTCAAAGGAGTAGGGCGCCAGTCCCATATGCTGGACTGGGGCGGGTTCAAACCCAGTCCTGGCAAAATAAAAAAAAATTAAAAAAAAAAATTAGGCCCAGGGAGGTACACTTCACCCAGGGGAGTGAGGGAAGGGGAAGGTATCTTGGCCAGCTGGGACAGCATGTCCAAAGGAAACGGGGGGCTGGACACAGGTTGTTTGGTGGCAGTAGTTACAGTTTCAGTCCACTGATTTTGTCTGATGAGGAACTTCCGCTAAAATTCCATAAAAAAAAAAAACAGATTTACAGGAAAGCAAAAAAGAAAACCCCCTCTATGTTTTTCTCAAACTCCAGTTTTACCATCTATGAAATAAGATAACTCCACCAGAATGTGCAGATAGAGGACACAGTCCTGAGCCCTCATTGTAATCCCACCAGCTTGGATTTCAGCACCTCAGCATTCTTCCCTTATAGAGATGAGAACTTTCACTTAAAGGAAGCCGTTTATGGCTTCTTCATTGTGCTTTAGAACACTTATTAAGTAAAATAGGAGCTGGTGGGCTCATACCTGTACTTCCAGCACTTGGGAAGCCAAGGCTGGTAGATTGCCGGAGTTCACAAGTTCAAGACCAGCCTGAGCCAGAGCGAGACCTCCTCTCTAAAAAAAAAAGAAAAAAAAAAATAGCCAGGCATTGTGATAGATGTCAGTAGTCCCAGCTACTCGGGAGGCTGAGGCAAGAGAATCACTTGAGCCCAAGAGTTTGAGGTTGCTGTGAGCTTTGACGCCTTGCCACTCCACCAAGGGTGACAAAGTGAGACCCTGTCTCAAAAAAAAAAAAAAAAGAAGAGAAAGAAAAAAAACCTAGGGGCACACAGAAAGATCTGTAAAGATATGGTAACTTTACAGTTTAAAACTTTTTATATAGGCTCGGCGCCTATGGCTCAGGCGCCAGCCATGTACACCTAAGGTGGTGGGTTCGAATCCCCAGCCCGGGCCCGCCAAACAACAATGATGGCTGCAACCAAAAAATGGCCGGGTGTTGTGGCGGCCGCCTGTGGTCCCAGCTACTTGGGAGGCAGAGGCAGGAGACTCGCTTGAGCCCAGGAGTTGGAGGTTGCTATGAGCTGTGATGCCATAGCGCTCTACGCAGGGGGATAGCTTGAGGCTCCGTCTCAAAAAAAAAAAAAAAAGCTACAACTCATATTCCACTATAAAAGCTAGTTATGTGGTAACATATTTAAATAGCAAAAGAAATCAAAACTATTTACAGATAGTGAGTTTATTAAGCAATGTGTAGAAAGCATAGCAGATATAATTTGCCCTGAAAAAAGAAGGGATGTTTCTAAAATCAGTTTATCTCACCAGAGTATAGCTAGGCAAATTGAAGAAATTGGAAAATTTGTAGAAAAGAGTTTGGAGAGTTAAGCTGCTCATTTAAAATTTTATGCTTTAGGCTCGGCTCCTGTGGCTCAAGTGCTTAAGGTGCCAGCCACATACACCTAAGGTGGCAGGTTCGAATCCAGCCCAGGCCCTCCAAACAACAATGATGACTGCAACCAAAAAATGGCCAGGCGTTGTGGCGGGCGCTTGTAGTCCCAGCTACTTGGGAGGCAGAGGCAGGAGACTCGCTTGAGCCCAGGAGTTGGAGGTTGCTGTGAGCTGTGATGCCACAGGACTCTACCCAGGGGGACAGCTTGAGGCTCTGTCTCAAAAAAATTTTTTTTTATGTTTTGGCAATGAATGACAGCACTGATGCTACCAATACAGCTTAACTTGCCATTATTATTAGAGGTATTGGTGATGAACATGTCACTAAGGAAATGGCTTCTTTAGTGCCATTAAAAGACACGAATTGAGGACAAATCGAGATTTATACAAAGCAGTAAAAAATACATTAAAGCGATTATTTTTGTCCATTGTCAACATATCTGGCACTGATAGTGCTCTGGTGATGGTAGGTAAAAGAGAGGGACTTGTAAAATTAATAGAAGATGATGTGATTGCTGCCCAAAACTCATGTTTCATGAAGATGTGCCCAAAAGCTTTAAAACATCATACAAATCATTATCAAGACTTGTCAATTTTATGAGGGCCAGTGAATTGAATCATCACCAATTTCAGGAATTCCTTAGAAGTATTGATTACTATGGTGACATCATTTACTTTTCAAAAGTAAGATAACTAAGTTAAGGCCAGGTGTCGAAAAGATTTTATGATTTGCAACATGTTACCTGGTCATTTATGGCATTAAATGTTGAAAAGATTTTTGATTTGCAACATGTTACCTGGTCATTTATGGCATTAAATGTCGAAAAGATTTTATGGTTTGCAGCATGTTACCTGGTCATTTATGGCATTAAAAACAAATTTGTGCCAGAACTTGAGGATGAAAACTGGTTTACAGCTCACACCTGTAATCCTAGCACTCTGTGAGGCTGAGGCAGGTGGTGGATTGCCTGAGCTCAGGAGTTTGAGACCACCCTGAGTGAGACCCCATCTCTAAAAATAGCTGGGCATTATGGTAGGCACCAGCTACTTGGGAGCCTGAGGCAAGAGGATCGCTTAAGCTCAAGAGTTTGAGATTGCTGTGAGCTATGATGGTATGGCACTCTATCAAGGGCAACTAAGTGAGACTCTGTCTCCCCCCCCCCAAAAAAAACCCAACAAAACCTGGCTTACAAATTTAGCATTTTTAGTGGATGTAACTACTAATTTAAATGAATTAAATATGTATTTTCAAGGTGAAAACCAACTTATCAATACAATGTTTCAAACCATACCAGCATCCAAATGAAATTGTGGCAAGCTCAAATTAAGGCAAATAATTTTATGCATTTTGACATGTTGGCTAAACAGTGCTGTGAACAGCAAATAATATGCAGCCTGACTGTTCAATTTGAAAACAGATTTCAAGATTTCCTGGAAAATAATCAATATTTTGGTGCATTTGTGACTCTGTTTTTAGTCAACATAAATATGTTACCCGCCAACTTTCAAATGGAGTTCATAAAGCTGCAATCTGATGTTAAACTTGAAGAAACATTTGATCATGTCTATTTATTGGACTTGTATAGGTCCTTTCTTCCCAGAGACAAATATCCCTCACTTCATAATCATGCTTAGTTTACGTCATCACTTTTTGGCAGCACCTACAGTTGCAAGTAACTGTTTTCAAGAATGAAGCACATTAAGAATAAAATTAGAACCAAAATATCTGATGAGCATCTTGAGAACTCACTGAGAATTGCAACTACTTCTGTCGAGCCAGATAATGGTTCGTTAGTTTCTCAAATGCAGTGTCAAATATCTCACTATTTTTATGTTGCCCACTTTGACTTTTGTAATAAAACATATCAAAGAAAAACCAAAGATTATTATTTATTACTTAGATATATACATTTTCTGTATTAGTGATCACAAAGTTGGGACCTGCTTGACAGTTTTAAAAGACTCTGAATGGGCTGCTGAATAATTAGGATTATTATGTGAGAACTTTTTCACTTATCTGTGGTTGATGGCAGATATCAAGAAAATTATTCACAGAACTTTTTTTTGTTCATCAGCTTTCCTTAGTGTTTGTGTATTTAATGTGTGGCCCAAGACCACTCTTCCTCCACTGTGGCCCAGAGAAACAACACACACCAAATTAATAACGTGATATCTTAGGGACGGTGTGTAGGGAAGTTATTGTTTTTGCTGGATGCAGTTGTTCTCATCTGTAATCCCAGCTACTGGGGAGGCTGCAGCAGGAGGATCACTTGAACCTAGGGGTTTAGAATCAGCTTGGGTGATACAGTGAATCCTTGTTTCAAAAATAAAACAAAAAAACCACCAGCTTTAAAAAATATATCTATATGTTTTGTTTGATTTTATACAATGATGATATAATCTTTTTAAAATCAAAGTACATTTAAAGAATAAAATAAATCTAATAGATCATCAAAATAAATAGAACTTTCAGGGTAGAACTCAGGTGTGTAAATGCTGCTACTCCCTTTTCCATTACGATCTCCTTATCAAGGAATTTATATACAAAGAATAATAGCCAAAGGAGAAACCTAGCATCATTCCATTAATAACTGAGCAAGCACCTGTAATGTGGTGTTGCTTTCTGGTAAACTAAGTGGGAAATATGCAGGTTGGCCTTGAAGCCTCAGTGAGACTTTGGTTTTCCTCCTCTGATTCAAGGACTGACCCAACCTGACCTCCCTCCCACCCCCATGTAAGTTCAGAAAAGCTGGAGTGGAGGGTGGCCAGACTCATTCTGAGAAGGCCAGTTTGCCTATTTGTGTAGGAGCAGAGTGAGCCAGAAAACTATGGGGCATGTCTTACATAGTGGTTAGATCCCTATGCCTGTCTCAGGCTTCAGCTAATCACTTTAGTAGTTCTTCCCCATTGGGTGGAGCTACTGAAGGGTAAAAATAGAAGACCAGAACCCTTCACCCTCAGTAGTCTTCCCATGGAGGGAGCAGGAACTCATCCTTCATGTGGGCACAGGTGGAAAAAAAGAGTGTGGGTAAGATATTTAAACAATGAGAGTGCTACCAACTAAGCCCCTCATGATGGCTCACGCCTATAATCCCAGCCTTTGGGAGGCCAAGGTGGGAGGATTGCTTGAGGCCAGGAGTTCAAGACTAGCCTGGGCAACGTAGCTAGACTTTTTTTTTGAGACAGAACCTCAAGCTGTCGCCCTGGGTGGAGTACCGTGGCATCACAGCTAACAGCAACCTCCAACTCCTGGGCTCAAGTGAGTCACCTGCCTCCGCCTCCCAAGTAGCTGGGACCGCAGGCGCCCGCCACAACACCTGGCTATTTTTTGGTTGCAGCCATCATTGTTTGGTGGGCCCGAGCTGGATTTGAACCCGTCAGTTTATGTGTATGTGGCTGACACCTTAGCCGTTTGAGCCACAGGTGCCGAGCCTGTAGCTAGACCTTGTCTCTACAAAAAATAAAAAAAATTAGCCAGATATAGTGACTTGCTTGTAATCTCGGGTACTTGGGATGTTGAGGCAGAAGGATCCTTTGAGTACAAGAGTTTGAGGTTACAGTGAGCTGTGATCGTGCCAGTGCACTCCAGCGTAGGCAACAGAGCAAAACCTAGTCTCTTAAAAAAAAAAAATACACTTCTAGGAATCTAAAAATCATTTATCTTTACAAAGATAAATGAATGAGGATATCTAGTATATATAGTTTAAATTATGTTGTGCATAACATAAACTTCTGTCAAAGAATGAGATACTACAGAGAGTTGTGCTGACATAGGAATATCTTCCAAGATACATTGTTAAAAGCACGTTGCAGAATAAATTTCATAGTCTAAGCCTACTTAAGATTTTTTTTTTAAACATACCTGTACACACAATACACATAAATGCATGGAGAAACATTTGGAAAGATACATATTAAACAGTAGTTTGTAAGTGTAGAACTTTTCACGGTCAGTAAGAAGAGTTGGAGTGCAGTTAATGGGAGGCATTACCATTTTGTGTTAGGTACACGTTCACGAAGGACTTGTGTTCTCTTTTGTCATTAAATGACTGAGTGAGTATGTGAACAAAACCAACAACAGTAAGAGCCTATCTCTATTTCTGTCAATACTTGGTAACTTGGAGTAGACTTAGAGTCAGTTTGGCTAAGGATAAGACAGTTTGCACAAACACACTACGAAGTCTTTGCATGATTAAAACATTGACAAAGTGGTATAATCTTGAAATGCTGAAGAAAACCTATTTTGGAAAGAGATAAATTTCAGGTCAGAAATATGAAGTATATAATATGTTGAACTCCAGTCAAAGCTTATATGCATCTTGTATAATTATAATACATGTAATACCCTGAAACATCCCCACCTCAAGTCCCTTATCCCCATTTAGATGTAGAGAGATGATACACGTATGATGTGGTACTGGACACGTTTTAAGGTATTCCAGAGAAGCTTGGCACTTTCTTTAGGACAGTGAGGGTTTGTAGAAAGTTCTTAATCTTTGCTTTGGTTATCCAGTTTTCTTGAACTGTAAAGTTCTTTAAATTTTACACTGAAATATATGAAATCTTTTTCAGTTTGACTTTGTCCGAAAAGAGACTATTTTTGTATTTTATTTGCCTGATTTAAAGTTCTTTGCTCACAGGAAACAGAAATCCACTCAGGGTAGTTTATGGAAAGAGAGGAATTCATTCAAAGGAGTTGGGAAATCTGAAGGGAGAAATGATCCTCAGGTTTCACAGGGGCCTGGAACCAGGCAGTGGAAAGGCATTCCCTGGCACTTTTCCCCTCTCACGTGACACGTCTTATTTCTGCATCTTCATTCTCTCACTATGTCTGTTAGCTTTCCCTGCATCTCCATGCATGTTGCATCTGTGGCCCTTTCCCTCTTCCCCTTCTAGGCTAAGACTAGATAGCATTTGGGTCCCCATTCCAGATTTCCAAGAGTGAATCTGTGTCTGTTTAGCATAGTAGTCGTCAACCTTGGCTATACTTTGATATCACTGGAGCATGAACAGATACTGATGATGTCTGAATCCCACTACCAGAAATTCTAGTTTCACTGGTCTAAGGTGTTGCCTTAACATTGGGATTCTTTGAAGTTTCCAGAGGATTCTAACCCAGAACCATGGTTGAGAAGCACTGCTCTAAGTAGAGAATGGGGCCATCTTATAGACGTGGAGTGGTCAGAGAATGGGGTCTTGGCTTAAGTAGATTATTTGCCCAGTATACTAAAGTGTCCTCATTTTGATCTTGAACCTTAGCAGTTCTCTTTATGTGTGGGCTATGCCAGAATCACCCATGGATTTTATACTTTTTTTTTTTTAAAGCTCATACCCAGACCTACTGAATCAGAACCTTCAGAGGATGAGGCTACACGTGTGTGTGTGTGTGTGTGTTTTTAATTATTTTATTTATTTATTTTTTTTATTGAATGGTAACTGTGTACATTAATGCACTTCTGGGGTACAGTGTGGTGTTTTCACACACAATTAATTATTTTTTTTTGATAGACACAGGGTCTCACTATGTTACCCAGGCTAGTCTTAAACACTCAAGCTCAAGGATTCTTCTGCCTTGGCCTCTCAAAGTGCTCTGCTGGGAATATAGGCCTGAACTGCACCTAGCCCCATGCATAGCTTTAAAACTGTCCTGCTAGTTCTGACAGTACCACCAGGGTTAGTAATCACCAGGCCATGCCCTCTCACATAACACCACCCACCATCCAAAGTTGTAGCTTCATGTATACCACTTTTTTTTTTTTAATTCTTAGAATGTCTCAGATCTTGCACAGGTATTTAGGAGCCAGTATTATCTGGTTTCTTGAGTAACAGATTAACCTTTTAAGTAGTCTAAAAAAAAGAACAAACAATCCCATTTATCATTGGGCAAGAGATATGAACAGAATCTTCTCCAAAGAAGACAGATGAATGGCCAATAAAAACCATGAAAAAATGCTCATCATCCCTAATAATCAGAGAAATGCAAATCAAAA
>CAUYQV010186369.1:0-18533 GCA_963574575.1 Galagoides demidoff
GGCCCCCAGGGTGGTGCCAGCATCCTGGGCCTCTGGACAGGTGACTTCCCCTGGTGGGTGAGCCCAAGCTGCTGACCTGGCAGGGTGCCATTCTGGGACCTGGATGTCCCCACTGCCCTGTGGATGGACACATCTCATTGCCTGTCTAATCCTCACGTCCCCATTTTCAAGAAGAGCCCAAGAGGTGGTGGCTGCAAAAATTAAATTTAAAAAATTGGAGGTAGGGTGATTGGTGGGGTCACCTCTATGGTTTATCTTACAAGGGTACAAGTGAATCTTTCTAAAAGCAGAGTATGAATGTCTTAACTCAATAATTAAGAAAATGACATGAAGGTTACGTTAACCAGTTTGATGAGAGTATTTCAAAATGTATGTGAAAACAGCACACTGTACCCCATGATTGCATGCCTGTACACAGTTATGCTATACGAAATAAAAAAAAAATTCCGATCCCGCAAAGATCTGAAATCACCAAAAACTATCAAGTATTATCACTGGGTTCATTTTAATATCCATTTCTACAAATAGGTTTGTAACAATTGGGTTTTGACCCTAGATCTACTCGAAGAAAGGGGCAAACTAGATCCAGTTTCGGGGAATTTACCACATGTTTAAATCTGTTGCAGAATTTGGATCACTTATAATAAAAGCTACTAACCTGTTTAACTTTGCTAACGGGGTCCTTCGCTTGTTTAGCCAGGAATATATTTCCACAGTTTTCCTTTAATGATTCCATCATTCCTCAGAAGACATTTTGGGAAATGCAGGTGGGTATGAAAAGTTAATCCATTTCCCTGTTGTCAAGAGAGCCTCCTGCCAACGAAAGTTAGTACTTGGCTAACCTAGAGACCTTCCATGTTTTATTTTCCTTTGAAAATGGAGCTGTTATAGATCTCACATGCACCACTGGCCGAGGGCGAATGTTTTCACAGATGTGCAGGTGTTACCCCCCCTCCTCCGAAATGAGAACCTGGTGTCTCCATGTTCCTATGTGTCAGGGAGCCACCTGCCTGGCAATCACGAGATGACCCTAAGATGGGTGTCCAGGGAAGTCGGCTGTAAGACAGAGCGTGCCTGTCCATCACTGTGGGGCTGGCTGATGGTACAGCTGTGCACGCACACTCTCTCTGCAGAATTCTGAGATGCATTTTCCCCTTTCATTAACAATAATTTGTTTTAAAACTTCCAATCAGCTGACTTTTTATCCACAGAGTGTGGACAGGGCGGTGCATGAACTAACGTAGCTGCATACAGTGAGCTTGTTCAGAGAAGTGCTAAAATTAGGAAGTGGGTATTGCCTCAGAGTGG
Source organism: Galagoides demidoff (assembly GCA_963574575.1). Lineage (NCBI taxonomy): Eukaryota > Metazoa > Chordata > Mammalia > Primates > Galagidae > Galagoides > Galagoides demidoff. Next base: position 1,309 of record CAUYQV010186369.1, read on the forward strand.
GAGAGCTGTTAGAAAAGAAAATATAGTTTGTTTTATTGAGAAAATAACTGGTTTCAAGGGGTTTATTTAAAAAACTATCTCAGCGTTCCTCCATTGCTTTTGCAAATCCTTACAAAGTCAGCGTTGTTGTTTTTAGAACTTGTCTGGGAATATTGCCCCCCAGAAAGCCGAGCCCAAATCTTTTGCCCAGAAGTGTCATCATAATTTTCTTGGGAATTGGCTGGCCAGTGCAGGCCTGTGAGGTCTCCCATCCTCCTACTGGTGGAACAGGGAGCTGGGAGGCTGACCCTTAGAGAGCTGGGGAACTGCGCAGACTAAAAGTCATCTTTGTAAGACACGGTCAATTTCCCAATAAATGTCCACGGTTAGAGAAGGATGGCACTTGGATACATTAGCATTTATATCGAATCTTCCCTATGTATTTGAAGTCCCTGCTGAGGGCTGTGCAGACAGCTGCTCCTCCTGCCGGGGCAAGTGGGCACACTCATTTCTGCGGGAAAGACAACCTCTTGCTCTGAGGGTCTAGTGGGACCAAAACTCTCTGTGCTCAGCCCGCAGCAAGCCATGTGCCAGTTCGGTGTCTGCAGGCAGGAGGCTTAGTGTAGACTCCATGTCCCTTTGAGCAAGGTGGATGGGTGCGTCTCTGGCCAACCCTTGGACCTGGGCAGAGGCAGCCAAATGGCCCAGGTTAGCAGGGTGTGGGGAGGAAACACAACCCAGGCTGCTGCAGAAAGAACAAGGGCAGGTGTTTGGGGTGTCCCGAGCTTGGTCCACAGGCAGTGGTTCTCTGGCTTCAGGTTTCTTTCTTTCTTTCTTTTTTTTTTTTTTTTTTTTTTTTTGAGACAGAGCCTCAAGCTGTCCCCCTGGGTAGAGTACCATGGCATTACAGCTCATAGCAACCTCCAACTCCTGGGCTCAAGCGAGTCTCCTGCCCCCGCCTCCCAAGTAGCTAGAACCACAGGCGCCCGCCACAATGCCCGGCCATTTTTTGGTTGCATCCATCATTGTTGTTTGGTGGGCCCGGGCTGGGGATTCGAACCCACCACCTTAGGTGTACGTGGCTGGCACCTTAGCCGATTGAGCCACAGGTGCCGAACCTGGCTTCAGGTTTCTAGAGTGCACCAGAATCACCCAGAGGCAGAGTCCCACCCCAGACTGTTGGCTCCATTGCTCTTGAGTGGGGCTACTCCACACTTACAAAGAGCCAGCAGCTCCCATCAATGCCAGATGCCTCTTGCTAGAAACAGAGTCTGAGACCATGGCTGGAGCTCTGTTTCCTTTTTTCCCAAGTTGACAGCTTGCCTCATTCAGGACAGGTTGTGTTTATCATAGGTAGGAATACAATAGAATTATCCTTCTGTTTAAAATGACGATGGAGTCAGGTCAAAGAATAGTCCAGAAAATTCAAATATGGCCTGGCATGATGTCACTAACCCTCCGTGTGTTCACATGGTTCACAGAGGTCTGTGTGTGTTCACATGGTTCACAGACAGAGGTCAGTGTGTATTCACACCATTCACAGACAGGCCTGTGTGTATTCATACCATTCACAGACAGAGGCTGGTGTGCTGTGGGAGCCCTAGAGCTTTGTCATCCTCACATACCTATTGTATAAACACCAACAATTAGGTATAAGATTCATGGACATTAAAGGGAAATTAATTTTATTAATTTGAGCCTGATTTTATTATAAGGCTTGAATAATTCAAGTATTTCAAAGACAAGAACCCTTCCATGTGGACTCTGATGTCAGAGTTGGACCAGGAGTAAGAAGCAGCAGTCTGTACTATTCTGGTCAGCCTGGTTTGGCTTCTGAAAGGAAAATTGATTTTTCCTCTGGAATTTATAGAAACTAAGCTGAATTCTAATTTTCTTATTGTATTAGGCATTGATTTACATTTTACTTTACTATAGAGGTTAAATCTAAGTGAAAACGTATCCATGTTTTTCTCATAAGAAAATACAAAGATTTCTTTGTAGTTTTGTAAACTCACAGGTACACACATGTATTTGTTCTTTTGGATTTTTCTGCATATTTTCTGCATATTTTTTCCATGTGTTTTGTGCATATTTTCTTCTCTTTTCTCCCTCCATTTCTGCAACTTGCAAAATCCACTCTTGTGTTCTCTTCTTCTCGGCTTAAAGTTGGCATTAATTTCTTTAGTTATTAGGTCTTTGCCTCTGATGCTGGTGCACTCGGCTGCATGAAATAAAAAATGCATTCAGATAGGCAGTTATGCTCAAAATCCATTATGCAAACCCCAGAGTGAAAGTGATCACACCCACAGTCACTCTTCGGTCCAGGAAATTAGCATTGAGTTTACTGTAGCACAAGGGGAAATTTTTAATATGTTCAGGCATTCAGCTTGTGTTGATGTGATTTCCTATTAACATAAGGACATCGACTGGTTTATAGAGAGAAATAAATGTAAGATATCGAATAAGCAGCAATGAACTTGTGGGTGGGTACTTAACACACAACAGACAGAGCTCTGTCCAGCAACACAGGCTGCCAAGTAGCACAAGGCATGAGAACGCCGCGGAGGGAAGCATTGTAAGTGCTACATACATACATTGAGGCTTTTCTTTGTGCTAATTTCCAGTTGTGGATTCATTTGCTGGTGAAAAAGGATGAGCTCTGGAGTCTTCAAGAGCCTTTGGTCTCAGTGTGTGCCAAATGGCTCTGACTTTTATATTCAAATGTCCAATTTATCATTTCACAAAAGGAGCTAACTGTAATAGTCAAATAGCTTCTGAGAAAGAAAGAGCTCCATCCTCGGAGAGTCAAACTGGGATATCATGATCAGGTTGTGATGAAAATATAATACTTAAATGGAAAAAAATGACCAATTTTTCATATTAACTTAGAAAAAGAGTACTTTCTACACCAGCAGGCATCTAACCATTTCTTTCTACGGTAGTTAGAAAGCGCAGTTCAGTGCTTCCAAGTGCTTCCAAGTGCACAGATAGGAAGACCTATGTGTAAATAATCCAGAGGGAAGGAATAAAGGCAATTTATGTAACTTGTTAATGAATTCTTATAAAGCCTAAAGAAGCACATGAATCGTCCTGGAGCATTTGATCTAATTATTTTCTGACTCTGCTGCTGCTGAGCGACAATGTCGTTGATTTGCAAACAAGGCAGGTGCCATGACTTTCAGCTGCTTTGTTAGTGCCGTCCCCTCGTTTCCTATCTGCTGGATGTGGAAATTGAGATGCACATGAAGAATCAAACGTAAGTCCGGGTCTGAGATGAGCTGGGCCTGGGGGAGAAGCGGCTGGTGGTGACAGACATGGTCTCCTCACACGTCATCACAGCTGACGGCTCAGGATGCTGACGGTTCCGCCGAGGAGTCAAGGCGAACACCCTTGCGAAAGAGGACGCGTTGAGGGTAAGCAGTGGACGTGAGGTGCAAGCCCCCAGGGGCACATGGGCAGTGAGAAGCCTCTGACCAGACTCAGCGCTGACTGGTCAGAGCACAGGGTACCCTAGGGATGAGGAGGCAGTGGCCTTGTGGGCAGGTGTCCCAGGGAGGTAAAGAGAGAGAGCTCATAGCTCCCTTCAGCATCCCTGAGCCCAAAGGGGTGTCTTACCAAGGAGTGTGTGCGCAGCCCCCACTGTAGACACAGGCACACAGGCGCACACAGATATACACACATGTGCACACAGATATACACACATGTACACACAGACACACACACATGTATACATAGAGACACACATACATGAGCACATCACCCCCCACATACACACAGATGCACACACATGCACATGCATAGATGTACACACATACACATGTACTACACAGACACAGTCCCACATACATCACAACATGCACCCCACATATATGCACAGACACACCTCCCCACACACATGCAGGTGCACACACTGCTGCCCACTCCCACACACACACTCACTCCGCACCCACACACTCATACACACCACATACACAGGCACAGGGAGATGTGCGTGTTGACTTAAAAGTATAAATTATTCTACCCAATTACTGATCCTTAATGAACGCTAACCTGCCCGCTAAGGTGTTTGGGAGACTGTTCGGTTCAAGTACCTTTTGTGATGAAGTAGACTTTTGAACATATATTTTTCTTATACTTCTAAGAAAGGATAGCTGGTAGATTTACAAATTAAGGACTTTATTTTGACTATTTTTCACTAATGTTTACTCATAAAATCAGCAAATTAACTAACTCTTATTTTTCATCCTGAATACATGTGATTTTCCTTGGATTCTTCCACACTTCTGTTTTCTTTGGGGGTGTCTATGTAATTTTTTTGGTTTGCCGCCAAGACACATTCATTAAACCACGTGTGGCAATGACCACGTCGCTGAGACTGATTGCGGCAGTCTCTGCAGAAGGTTCATGTGTGTTCACCTGTCGTCTTGTATATAGGTGCTTTTGACAGCCAATTACACCTCAAAAAAAGCTGGGGTGCAATAATGTGGAATCTGATGAAAATTCCTGAGTTAGGAGCAACCAGGTTCCCGAGTCCTGTGTCCTGATGTACAATCCTCCTCCTTCGGTCCTGTCTTCACGAGTGTTCGGGAAGCTTCACAGCCGCCTCTGTATCTGTGTATCACACTTGTATTGATAAGGCTGCCGTGGGTATAAGTCCCGGTGAGTCTGCTCTCCTGTAGGACGTTACTGCTATACTGCTGACTTACTCCTCCTCCCACCAGAACCCAATCTGTCACAAAGGTGGGGAACAGCAGGCCTGCAGGAGGGGGCACTCTCTGGCTTGGGTACTTATGGAGGACTCCTCTGAGCACAGAACAGCAATGCACAGGGTCTTATCTCCTCAGCTTTTATCTGGACAAAGCTATTTGGCCATAACCAGCCTTAGGAGACCTGAGAGGACGCACTGGTCCTTCCCCATCCCTGACCGGTGCTGTGTGAATGGCCACCGAGGCTCTGTGCTCCTTCCGGGCCTGTCCTGAGTGCCGCTGACCCTCTGAGCTCCCCTTGGGGGCCACACTCACAGGGTGGGCTGAGACTGGGCCCTGCTCCCTGAGCTCTCCCACCTGCTGAGGGTCCCAGAGGGCCCTCACATCTCTGAAACCCAAGCCTGAGGCATTAGGGCAAGGGGCGGGCTTCCAGCAGGTGTCACCAGAGAGATGCTCTTTGCAAAGGCACAAAGCTCTTCCTGGTGCTGTGGCCCTCTGTGGTGGGGTCCATGAATGTGCTGCTGGTGGGACTGGGGGCAGGCCCCACGCTCGCCTGAGCTGGCTCTCTGCACAGAGGGCCCTCATCTTGGCTGGGCTGTGCAGAGAGATTGTCATTCCACAGTGCTATGGGGCATCTTGGCCTGATGACTCTTACGAGGGTGTTATTTATTCACATCTATATGTGGATGTTGGTATATTGACATCCATATCTGTCTCTGTCTACACCCCTAACACTTATTATCTAGTTACTTATGCAGCTAGATGTAGGTAAATGATAGACTGATTTATATGGACCTATTCCTCTATGCTTTGTTTCATCACGAACATCTATCATCTCCTCGTTGGGTCTATTATCTTCTTCTCTATCATCTATGTGTATATTTTTCTTATAATTAAAAGTTAATTTTTTTTCTTCTTCCCTTACATCTTTTAAAAATTAAAATTGCCCTTTTAAGCAGAACTACCTTTTCCAAAAGCAGTTATTTCTGGGTGGCGTCTGTGGCTCGAAGGAGTAGGGAGCCGGCCCCATATGAGTTCAAGTCCAGCCCCGTCCAAAGACTTCAAAAAAAAAAAGCAGTTGTTTCTCATTGTTTTATGATATATTTGGTTTTACATTTTAGTGAGAGTTATTCACTTGCCCTGTCAGACAAACTGAGGCATTTCTTTTGCTTCTTTTTCTTTATCTTTATAATTCAAATAAGGAACAAGTCAAAGAAAGCAGTAATGTAAGTAGTGAATGCACGCACACACTTCTTTATTATTTTCTTATCCAGAGTGGTGGTTACGGAGAGCGTTTTATTTCTAGAAATGTGACACATTGCTGGTGTGTCATTTAAACAATTCACAAACCCTGGTGGGGATAATGCCCCTTCCCCCCATGTAGTAGCAACATGCACACTGGATTTGGGGGATTCAGTACAAAATAAAACGTAAAATATTTCATTAATTTTTTTAGATTCATCACACAGTGCAATAATTATATTTGGACATATTGGCTTGATCAAATATATTGTTAAATTATTTTTTGCCTGCTTCTGTTACCTTTGTAATGTGTCTACTAGGACGTTTTAAATCACATATGCCGCTCACGTTTTCTTTTTTTTCTATTGGATCATGCTGCTTTTGGTGTTTGTAGGCCAGTTGAAAATTGTTTTATTCTTTGTGATTCTGAAGTGATGGGGGTTTTGAGCAGGGGAGTGATGCGGAAAATCTTAGCTTTGAAAAACATTGCTCCGGCCGCCCTGAGAGAGTGCCCTGGAGGATGAGAGGGGGCGGGATCCTCTGTGCAGTGGTGAACTCCTGACAGTGGCACTGACATGCTGGTGGCTGTGACAGCCTGAGAATCCCTCAGATTTGGGACACATATTGAAGGATTTAGCATTTCTATAGAGCTTTATGGCTTACAAAATATTTTCCAAATGTTTTATCCTTTAATCTGAGCTAATCGATTGCTCCATGTTAATTTTTTTCCACAGGGTCCCTGAGGCATCAGTTCTCCTTCCTCAGAGAATCATCAAAAAATTCCACTTAAACCAGTGCCCCACCCCCCCCACCCCAGGCCCACACCCCTGCCCCAGGGCCTATGCTCCTACTGTTCTGCCTGTCTGGAGAGCTTTTTCCACCCACATTTCCCCAGCTGGCTGACACTTGTGCATCACTAATGGATCTGCTCATGCCTAATTTCTTTTCATTTATTTCCCAGGGTCCCCTTTCCCCCAGGTGTAGACAGCTGTTGAAACACATCCATTTGTAAATGTTCTTTGTAGAGAACTTGCCCTCCTTGTTTGTATGGGTGTCTGGACACACCTGTGTCCCTCACCAGTGAATGATCCCAGGAGCTCGACTCTTGCTCAGACTCCTGCCCATTCCCACTTACCAGCTGCTGCAGTTGGAGGTGCAGAAGCAAGCTGGGGGACAAATTGATTAAGAGGCAACATGGTCTCCCAACTTCACACTCCCCATTCCCACACTGACTCAACCTAGCTGAGCAGCCATTTCCCACATGGAACACAGAGCAAAGGAAGCAGGAAAGCCAGCTGACCAGAGTGCTCCAGCTGACCAGAGTGCTCCAGCTGGCCAAAGTGCAGAGTGCTCCAGCTACAACTTCAGGTGTGCCCTGCAAGCCAGTCCCATTCAGACCCATCTTCTCCAGTTCAGGGCAACTTTAACTCCCTTTCTTCATAAATTTGCCCCCAGGATTTGAGGATGGGAGTGGGGGCAACGTTCAATATTCTGATAATTATCTCTTTGTGCTGTGCATCTTGTGTGATGCCAGAGCAGGAAATGCATTTTGGGAAATGGCATAACAATGTATTCTGAACTTGTCTCGGCTCATGCAGGTACACTGGGAAAATCTTTAGGTGAATCTCTGGGGATTTGTGGCTCTTGCTCTCTGAAGCACATGAGGTAATCGGGATAAAGTGGGAAAAAGCAATTACGTGTCACTTTTTCTAGACATGTTTTATTTTTACATGCAATCTTTACCTCCTTGGACACCATGGGTCCTTGTACTTACACCTGTCACATCACTGTCGTAGGGGGGAGCGAGCACGACCTCACACTGCATTCTCCCTGCATTACTTCACCCGTCTTTTGTTTGGGATCCTTTTCTATTTGTGGATGCCAAAGAGCAGCTATGCAGCGGCCCCCATTCGCAGGCCCTCGGTGTCTGGCAGCTGCAGTGGATAGCTTCCTACTGCCAGGGAGGCACTCCTCATTCTGTGAACTCACAGCACCAATGGGCGAAGGCAGCTGAGGGCACGTGCTGGTGGCATCAGCAAGAGAAGATTCTGTGGCAGATTTGAGCCCCCAATAATTTAAGATTTAAATTGAAAGTATGTGGAAATTGTAGTCACTGTATTTGTTTACCTCTATAACAAATCCAATATTCCTGATTCTATGTTAATTAATACATGGTGACAATAAATTACTCTCAGTATAATTTGGATTGATAGCAGTTTAGGACATTTTAGGTTGGAAACACCTACACGGAAACAGTTCTCTAATTGAGAGAAAACTCTTGGTAGTGGGAAGGAGAAGCCCTGGGGCTCTCCTCACACTGCCTCTCTGTGCCCCACACATGTCCCTCCACCCTTTATTTGCAGGCTGGAGCCTTTGGGTGTTAAGCCCAAGTGGCAGATGTGGGGATACCCCATAGCACCCGAGGTCACAATCAGCTTCAGTCCTGAAGGTGATGAAAGAACAGGCCCCACCTCTGTTTATTTTTTCCTGTCTCCCATTCTCCCTCCCAGGATATTAAAAATAAAAGAAAACGATGAAAAACTATGCAATAAATATAGTTTGATTGATTTTTTACTAATTCCAGATATGACAGCTTGTTCTTCTCAATCTCTGCCATCACTCGATAGACTGATACTGTTTCATTGGATAGAGAGTGACTAGCTAGCTAGCCAGATGAATAGATGGATGGATTGAAGGTGGATGGATGGATGGATAGATAGATGGACAGGTGGAGGGAAGGATTTGTGGATAGACAGATAGACAAATGGGTAGATGGTTAGATCAGTGGGTGGAGGGGTAATAGATAAAGGGATATGTGGATAGATGGATGGCTACATGGATAAATCACTGGGTGGATCGATGGAGAGATGGAGGGATGGATAGAGGGATGACATAGGAGAGAAAAGAAAAATAAAAGAGAGGAACAGAGGGAGGAAAAGAGAGAAAGAAAAGAAAGAAAGGAAAGAAAGAAAGAGGGCAAGAAAGAAGAAAAAGGAAGGAAGGAAGACAGGAATAAGAAAGGCAAGTTGGGGCGGTGCCTGTGGCTCAAAGGAGTAGGGCGCCAACCCCATATGCCAGAGGTGGTGAGTTCAAACCCAGCCCTGGCCAAGAAAAAAAAAAAAGGAAAGAAAGGAAAGGCAAGTACACAAATCCTATACTATCCCAAGGGCCCCTTGAAGTCAGGGTGGTGCCATCTCAGCCCACACCAACTTAGTATTATTGGAGTAGAAAAATGGGTGGATGGATGGATGGATTTGCATACACTTTTTTCTCGTTTTTAATATTCTGTCCTTAGACATTGTCAATGCCAGAGAGCTCATTCCCATCCACAGAGATCTCTTTAATTCAGCCTGTTTCTTCCTGTCCCTTTGAATCAAGTTTAAGTGTTGTGGTCCATGTATACCGTTTCACCTAAACAGCCATAGATTGACTTGGATTATTTATATTTGAGATAAAGTGGGTCCGTGTGTTCTTGATTACTTTTCTGGGCTATCAATCTGGAGAGATGCTGACTGGACTGTTGGTTACCCCAGACAATGCCAGTCTGTAAACTCAAGATGCAGGCAGTACCTCCTGCGGGATGAGCTATTGTCCTTCAGTCCGCTTCAATCCAGGGCTGAGCCCAATCCTCAGTGATGGCTGCACTTCCCCTACAGGACCAGGACCAGGACCAGGACAGAGGAGCATGTCCTGGGTCCTGGGTCCCCTGTGTGCTCTGGCTTGGCTGACGTTTCTGTGATTTCCCCAGCAGCAGCCCTGGACAAGCCCTGGTAGGTGACGCTGTTCAGCTGACACAGGACATGGAGCACTCGATCCTCTTCCTAGACCCCTCCCGTCTACTCTTACTCTCAAAGCCTCTGCCCCTAAATCCTGCAAAGGATGATGAGATTGGCTTATAGCTGGGGTGGGGGAGAATCTCTGATTACCCCAAAGCACCCTGTTATGACTAGGGGCAGAGAATTAAGCACCCTGTTAAGTCCTAGAGGCAGAGAATTGAGATGTCCTGAGTAAAGTCAGGGAACAAAAACAGTAGACAAAATGTAACTTATCTCAGGAATATTCAGGCACAGACGTCAAATCTTACGTCCTGACGCTTCAGCTCCTTGTTATTCGGCTCCAGCTGAAACCCCTTCCACAGCTTCAGTCTGTGTGAGTAAATAAGGACCCGTACTAAAATCCGAAAGAGATTAATGAATTTCCCAGTGTGTGGCTCGGCGCCTGTGGCTCAATCGGCTAAGGCGCCAGCCACGTACACCTAAGGTGGCGGGTTCGAATCCCCAGCCCGAGCCCGCCAAACGACAATGATGGCTGCAACCAAAAAATGGCTGGGCGTTGTGGCGGGCGCCTGTGGTCCCAGCTACTTGGGAGGCTGAGGCAGGAGACTCGCTTGAGCCCAGGAGTTGGAGGTTGCTATGAGCTGTGATGCCACAGGACTCTACCTGGGGGGACAGCTTGAGGCTCTGTCTCAAAAAAAAAAAAAAAGAATTTCCCAGAGTGTTTCTCTTATATCAGCATTAAAACCTCCTCCCTCCCTCCCTTTCTTTCTTCCTGCCTTTATCTTCCTTTCTCTGTGTTCTTTTATTTATGGTAAATCCATAATTTATGCCTTAGCGTTTTGTCTTTAAACCACACCTGACCAACTCATTCAGCACGTGACCAATGACCAATTGAAAATCAATTTTTAAGAAGCTGGGCCCTTTACAGCGGAGTCCACAGAAATTATTTTATGGTTCCCTGGTTTGGCTCTCTCTTCAAAGTATCTCTGTTTTTTTTCTTCTTTCTGGCATTCTTCTTACTCTTCAAAACTGACAGATTTGACCTCTCTCATCTGCCCTGATGAGGGAGCACAGACCAGGCCATGGCTTTGTGGCTGCCCTCCTCCCCTTCTCCGTCCATCTCAGGGAGCCCCAGGCCCATCCATGGTGAGAACATGGGAGAGCAGGGGTCCTGAGGTGAGGAGCAGGCCTGGCACTCATGATAGCTTCCACAAATTGTGCCAGGCCAAATACCGACACCATGGTCCACCCAATTGTCCGAGTCCTTTTCATGGAAGTCATTGCATTCCTTGGACAGTCCCTGAGTGGGTCTAAATTGCAATTTCTGTGCCTTTGATTCTCCCACTGTGATGAACCTAGACCTGGAACACCCACCTCCACTGGCTCACAGGGCACTTAATCAGTGAGTATTGTTAGAGGGATTGATTTGGTAAGTAAAGCATATTTTCTATATCCAAGCTGGTGGCTACTCCAACTGAAATTAACAAAATACTCACTCCAGAATACAAAACAATTTATATTTCTGGGGTGCAAATTTCTAAATCACCCTAATATGTATTAAAGATAATAGTAACAGAAAGTATGTGCTGGTTTAGTATAATAGGATTTCCTATTCTTTAATATGTAAAATGCCTTTTCCCCCGCGAAACCTTTCATCTGTACAAGAGTAATCCTAAAACTTTTTTAAAAGTATCTAAAAATGTTTTAATTCTTATTTTTTGCTGCTTCATTCTGCTGTCTGTCCTGTCAGAGGTTGTCATTAAAGACTTTCCACCTGAGCAGACATGGGGGTCTGATGGCTCAGTCCACTCTAGGGTTGCAGCAGATCTGGGTGTGGTGAGCCCGCCATGCTCCCCCCAAGCTCTCCATGACCTCTCTTACCCCCACTCCTGGTGTGGTGAGCCCATCACGCTCCCCTTAAGCTCTCCATGACCTCTCTTACCCCCACTCCTGGTGTGGTGAACCCCCACTCCTGGTGTGGTGAGCCCATCATGCTCCCCCCAAGCTCTCCAGGATGTCTCTTACCCCCTCTCCTGGTGTGGTAAGCCTGTCACATTCCATCCAAGCTCTCCAGACCTCTCTAACCCCCACTCCTGGTGTGGTGAGCCTATCACACTCCACCCAAGCTCTCCAGACCTCTTTTACAACCACTCCTGGTGTAGTGAGCCTGCCATGCTCCTCCCAAGCTCTCCAGGACCTCTCTTACCCCCACTCCTGGTGTGGTGAGCACACCACGCTTCCCCAAACTCTCCAGGACCTCTCTTACCCCAACTTCTGGTGTGGTGAGCCCGACAGGCTCCCCCCTAGCTCTCCAAGACTTCTTACCCCAACTTCTGGTGTGGCGAGCCTGCCATGCTCCCCCCCAAGCTCTCCACGACCTCCCTTACCCCCATTACTGGTGTGGTGAGCCCTCCATGCTCCCTCACTAGCTCTCCATGACCTCTCTTACCCCCACTCCTGGTATGGTGAGCCCGCCATGCTCCCCCAAGCTCTCCACGACCTCTCCTACCCCACTCCTGGCGTGGTGAGCCTGCCACGCTCCCCCAAACTCTCCACGACCTCTCTTACCCCACTCCTGGTGTGGTCAGCCCACCACGCTCCCCCAAGCTCTCTATGACCTCTCTTACCTACACTCTCCTCGGCTCTGCTCAGGAGCACCTTATAGCTCTTTCATGTTCCCAGACCTCACTCAGGGTCAAAGCTTGACCTTCCAGGCCCAGCTCAGTGGACCTGCCAGGAAAGGATTCTCAGATCACTCTGACATGAGTTGCTTTTTTATTTCTCAGGATCTCAAGGCAGAGACCTACGTGCGTTTATTTTCTCTTCCTTGCTGTGGTAGAGGCTTTGGCCCTGGACTACTGAGAACATAGGAAACAAACAAACAAAAGTCAAATCCATGCATTTTTTCTGAATGTTTGCTACCATGTAGGTCTGCACAAGGACCCAGGAGAGGAAAGATCTTTTATCTGCTCCCCTATGAAAGAGTCGAAAGTAAAAATCAATAAAGAACGTTTAAGATGGGAGCTTTTTCCTTTTATTATTCTCAAACCAAATGAAGGCTTGTCTTACCAGAGAAGCAAGGAAATCAATACAAATTCATTTTAAATATTCCTGAAAACTAAAGCAATGCTTAATTTAAATTATATGAAAATAAATTGTAAATTAAAAAAATATAGCTGCCTCTGACAGAGAGGTACAAAAGTACCTTGTGATTTCCTTTATGTGGGAGAATACACCCAGGAGCAGAGTGAATTTTTAAGTTAGTTTGCTTATTAGAATGCATCTTGTACAAAAGGGGCATTATCTCTTTAATTAGAAAGAACCTTGGCTCTGCACGTGTAGCACAGTGGTATGGTTATGGCGCCAGCCACATGCTCCAAGCCCGGTAGGTTCAAACTCAGCCCTGGCCTGCTAAACAACAATGACAACTGCAACAAAAAATAGCTGGGCATTGTGGCCGGTGCCTGTAGCACAGTGGTTAGGGCGCCAGCCACATACACCAAGGCTAGCAGGTTCAAAACCAGCCCGGGCCACCTAAACAACAATGACAACTACAACAAAAAATAGCCAGGCATTGTGTTGGCACCTGAGGTTCCAGCTACTTGGGAGGCTGAGGCAAGAGACTTGCTTAAGCCCAAGAGTTTGAGGTTGCTGTGAGCTGTGATGCCACGGCACTCTACCGAGGGTGACATAGTGAGACTCTTTCTCAAATAAATAAATAAGTAGAAAGAACCTGATGTTTTGAAGACATGAACTACTTGGGTGAAATCACTGAATTTCTCTATAAAGGCATATGTGGATATCTGATACCATGTTGGCTTAACTGGGTCCATTTAAGAAATACTGTTCTTAATAAATTTGAAAAGTCTATATCTGACATCTGGAGCAGACTTTCTGTGTGGGCTCCAGCTTCCCAGTGTTTCCTGAATTATGAAGGCATAAGGATGCCTCCCGTGGGAACACTAAGCAAAGGTTGTTGGAAGTTTCCTGTTTATACCAGAGGTGCTTTTCTGTCTTAAAGGGAAGTATGTGGACCTGGAAGGCCATGTTTGTCCCAGGCAGGTGTCCTGGGCTGGGGGAGCTCCACCTGCTCGGATGTGGCCTGGGCCACAAGTTCCCTTTATACGTCAGAACAAAACAGAACATTAAAAACCCACCCAACCTGGTCGATATTCCGGATTGATCTCTGCTGCTGCTGAAAATGAAATCATCTGCAATGTTTCTTTCATAATTTTTATGATAATGCCACTTTTATGAGCATTTAAGTTCCCCGAGTGAAACAGTCCTTTCTCTGAGTTGACTTTGGCTTAAAATGATACTTTAAAGCAGCAGTTCTCAACCTGTGGGTCGTGACCCCTTTCACGGAGGTCACCGAAATACATCCTGCATATTAGATGTTTATGTTACAAGTCATAACAGTAGCAACATTACAGTTATGAAGTAGCAATGAAAATAATTTTATGGTTGGGGGTCACCACAACATGAGAAACTGTATTAAAGGGTCACAGCATTAGGAAGGTTGGAGATCACTGCTTAAAGGTAACCACGTAGGCAAAAAGTATCAACATGCCATCTGTCCATGAGAAGGGAGGGGTGACTTAATTACACCTTCCAAGGCAGTGGTTGGGAATCTACTATTAAAAAAGGCTAGAATCTTTGGAGTAGGAGACACTTGATCAAGGTATTCATATTTTGACCTTTTTGGGGAGGTTAATGAGCTAAGCTTAATCAAATGCAATCACAACCTCATTCCTGGAACATGTGAATAAATCATTACATCCACATTTTGAACGCAATTAGGTAAAGTATCTTTCCCAACGAAATGTTTCCCTAATATTGTATAATAGAGAACCGTAACAAATCATCTACACCAAGACTTTCTTTAACAGCTTGCCATTGGGACCAAACAAAGGAAGAGCTTTCTAATGAAACCTAAATATTAAGTCTGTTGTGCATCTTCCCAGTTACAAGGGAAAAAAATCTGGGAATTAGAACAAAGCTTAGCCTGGCTTTTCTTTTCATTTTTAAGAAGAATGAGACAGGGGATTTGCTTTGCTTTTACAGAAGAAGTGTAGAAACTTACCCAGGTGGTTAACTCCCTATTTTCTGAAAACAATTGTCTTATTCCTACTTTATATACAATTTTCTATGAAGTGCTCAATGTTCTTGTTGCTCTAATCCGTGGCTGATTTTCAGATGTGCTCTGAGGCTCAGGGAAATGCTATAGAGTGTTTGTTGTGGCAAATGAAAACCCTGACGCCAACGTGGTGTTTGAATTTTAAACAGGCATTATTCACAAGGCAAATAGAACAGTATCCTCAGGAGTCTAATATTCTTTAATCTTAAGTAAGATTTCTAACTTTTCAAAACAGTTTTGTTATAAGACAGCTGTAGCTCTTTTCATATTAAAACATATCATTATCAAATTACGTGAAGAGTACTATGGGGTGTTCTGCTGAGCCCTGTGAGAGCAAGAAGACCCGTTTGCCGAGTGTTAATTTTTAGATATATAGTAGATATCCAAACAAAATGCAAGGTGGGCGGTTGGACGTAGGATTCTGGAGTTAAAACAGGAGGGAGGAAAAGACTTTACAAGATTACTTTGAAAGTCCAGGAAAGTGATATAGGCTGGACTAGAGACACAACTCAGGGGATTATAGATTGTAGTAAAGACCTATCCTGGGTCACCAAGGGGCTGCACAGATACAAAAGGAGAGAATTATAAAACATAAATTGATGCATTTTCTCTATTCAAACTTAAAACTTTTTGTGGCAAAAGAAAATCAGAGTGAAAGTGAAAGCCCCAGATTGGATAAAATATGTGCAAAGTTTGTAGCTATATATGTACGTGTGTATATGAATTATATCATATATATATATGCATGTGTGTATGTAAACTACATATATATACATGTGTAGATGCATATTTCCTTTTTATGTTAGAAAGCATTAGATTTATAATTTTAATAAGAAGTGTGTATTTTAAATGTTATGGGCATCTATGAGAGACCCATAGCTGCTCATTAGTCTCTTTTTATTTTATTTTTTTTAGAGACAGACTCTCACTTTGTCACCCTCAGTAGAGTGCCGGGGCATCACAGCTCACAGCAACCTCCAACTCCTGGGCTTCGGTGATTCCCATGCCTTAGCCTCCCAACTAGCTGGGACCACAGGTGCCCGCCACAATGCCCGGCTATTTTTTGTTGCAGTTTAGCTGGGGCCAGGTTCGAAACCATCACCCTTGGTATAGAAAGAGGGTGCCCTACTCACTGAGCCACAGGCGCTGCCCACTCATTAGTCTCTTAAATCACCCTGGGAATGAAAACCCGGTGGTGTGTGGAGGTCTGCGCCCTGTACTGTCACTGACTCCCCAGGATGCAAGGGGGTTCCAGCTCCATCTGCATTCTTGAGGTGCCTGCTGCAAGGTGACCAGCTGTGTCACGGCTGACCATGGCCCCTGCCTGGTGGGCCACTGCAGACAAATGTCACATAGGGTGGAATACACATGGTGTTCAGGCTTCCACAGGGTCATGTTTTTCACTTCTTGAGGGTTGTGCATTATCAATGCGGAGCACAGGACTGGTGTTAAAGGGAGCCTGAGGCACTGTACAGTTTTGAGGATTTATTTTGTTAAGAAACAATTCATGAATTGAGGCAGCTCCAGCAGGCGTAGTGCGAGAGCTCCTTCTCATTCATCTGCTGAGGTAACAATACGTTGTCCGTTCTGAGGACAAATGTATCGCCTGAAGAGGATCACAACATTATTCCATGAAAACAAAATAAAAAACAAAATTTTGGGCAAAATACAATCTCAGTCTCGGAGTCAGGAGCGCAGCTTACTGAGATTTTCAGATTTGAGTTTGAAGCAACTTCAGGTGTTCAGGGATGCAGGTGGCAGGCGACCATCTCTGGCTGTGGCCTCAGGCTCTGGTGAATTCTCCAAGTGGCCTGTACGGCTGCAGACCTGAAGGTCGGCTGTACCTGTTCTATTACAGTGATTTTTCTGAAGTTTAATGTCATTCAGTTTCAGCTTTCAGGAGTTGGGAATAGGGAAGTTTCACTTTTATTTATTTATTTATTTATTTTTGGCACAGAGTATCACTCGGTCACCCCGGGGTTGAGTGCTGTTGCATTATAGCTCACAGCAACCTCAAACTCCTGGGCCCAAGTGATCCTCTTGCCTCAGCCTCCTGAGTGACTGTGATTATAGGTACCTGCCACAACACCTACTTAATTTTCATATTTTTAGTGGAGACGGGGTCTTGTTCTTGGTCAGGCTGGTCTTGAACTTCGGAGCTCAAGGGAGCTTCCCACCTTAGCCTCCAGAGTGGTAGGATGACAGGCATGAGCCGTTGTGCCCAGCCTGGAAGTTTTAGTTTTTAGTGAAACTAGAAAATTTAAGTATTCTATTACTTTCCTTTTCAACACTAAAAGACTCTCTTAGCTTTGTTTGATGGGACAAAACTGTGGCGTGAAAACTACTTTTGCCAAAAGGAAAGGAAGTTGGTAAACAGTTTTGTCT
>CAUYQV010186370.1:0-13919 GCA_963574575.1 Galagoides demidoff
TCAGCCTCCCAAGTAGCTGGGACCACAGGCGCTCGCCACAACGCCCAGCCATTTTTTGGTTGCAGCCATCATTGTTGTTTGGCGGGCCCGGGCTGGGGATTCGAACCCGCCACCTTAGGTGTATGTGGCTGGCGCCTTAGCCGACTGAGCCACAGGCGCCTAGCCAATTCTTTTAACTTTAAAGCCTCAAGTTAACTTGTAGACTTATTTATTTCTGAGAACACTGTATAAGTCACAGTGTCCAGTAATCATCTCAAACTAAGTACTATGTCTATGCATCACTTCATGTTTCCAACCTGAACTACTAAATAATCACATCGTATTTCCAACCTGAACTACTAAATATTGCATAGCACTTGTAATAACATATAGAGGCCCAAAATAAGAAGTAAGTGATATGGTGATGATGGATAGGACAGTAGGATAATTTCCATTTGGACGGCTTTGGTGACCAGGGCTGTGAGAGAGTGCATGTTTTCTTTTTTACCAAAATAGTGCATGCATGTATGTTTGCAGACACCATATGCTGATACTCAGATTTTATGTAGGAAAATACACACTACCACTTTTCAAAGGCACTCAGTAACAATTCCTGGACCAACTTGCTCATCTTCCTCTATAGTTGCTATTCAGAATAAATCATTCCCTGTCTCTTTCCAAATTTAATGAATATGCAACCTGAGATGATGAGCTGTAGGCTAGAATCATTTATGACAATCCTGTATCAGGTATCATAATAGAGTCTTAAAACACTTAACACAGTTTTCACGTATGGGTGACATAGAAGTGACATCATTGACCAATACAATTGAGTATTTTACTTGAAACTTAGATAATATAATACATTATATTAGAAGGGGATTTAAAAATCATTAATAAAGTCTGCTAAGCTATGTATTTTAAGCTTTTTAAATGAAATAATAAACTTTAAAATTAACAATCTCTTTCTTTGTCCTTTTGATTTTTTATTGCTCCTTCTTTGACATTTTTTTCTTTTGATTGTCCCACTTCTCTTTATGAGTAAAGTGTTATATTTTGCTATGTATAATATAATGCACTCCATGTGTAATGTACACCCACGTTTTTGGCCCAAATTTTCAGGAAAAACATCTCCATTTTAATTTTTTAATTCAAATTTTTATTGGTTTGTATTTAAATACTTATTTTGTATTATAAAGGAATTTTAGCATTTATTGTTAATGTATTGTGAATACATGGACTCAGTGAGGTGGCAATGATTTAACACCAGAAGGCAGTATCAAGAAAAGGATCCATTAATCCCACAGTCCCATTCACAATACATTAATAATAAATGCTAAAATAATTACAATTACATTATTAATGTAAAGAAGTTTTATGTAACAAATAATTACAAAACAAGAACGGATGCAAGGTATAAGAAATTTTATGTATCAGTAACAAAGATATGATACTTACAGCACATCATAGAAGGCCAAGAGCTCTTTGTTATTGTTAACATCAGAAGTGTCATCTTCAATTTCTGTATTACCGGTATCTTCAGAAGAGTCTCTTTTCTTATCTCAGTAAATTTCATCATCCTCGGTTCCATCCATAGCATTGCTGATGCCACATTTTAAAAATTATTTCACAACCACTTCCTTCTTGACACCATCCCACATTGGTTACTTGCTTTCCCATTCTTGTGATACTTTACTAAGTAGAATATCCTTGTATTAATACAAAAGATGTAAGGTCTCCATCTTTTTTAAGGCTGAATAGTGTCCCATGATATGCATATGTGACAGTTTATTAATCCATTCATGCACTGGGATTTGGGTTGATTCCATGTAAATGGTTCTTTTTCTTCTGGGTAGATACTTAGTAATGGGATTGTGGGATTAATGGATCCTTTCTTATACTGCCTTTAGGTGTTAAATCCTTACCACCTGTCTGAGTCCATGATGTCCACTTTTTCTTCATTAGGGCCTAAAGGGTTTGTCTACAACACATTGAAAGGTTGCAGTTGACTGGTTATCCCACCAACTACCACAGTAAGCTGGGTTTTTAAGTCTGCTGTGATTGCTTTCGCACTTTGTGTAACATGGGCTTTTGTAGGAAGTTTGTAGTAAGCTCAACAAAACCAGTTATTGTATTCCAGGATATTATTTTGCATATGGATATCTTTAATGCTTTTTAGAGTTATACTTTAGGCATAAGTATAAATAACAGAATAAAAACCATTTGTATAGAATCAGAATTAGTATCACCCAAGTATAATGCCTATACTTATTTTTCCCTCAAAAATTTGGGGAAATATGTACATATTACATATGGCAAATATGGTACTTTATCTTACATTTTGATTACATGTCAAAATCAGCCTTTTCCTGAGGATACTTAGCTTTTCTTTAATAACATTTAGCTCGGTCCCCACACCCTATTGTTTATCTGAAGGAAAATAGTGAAATATCTAAACCAAAATTTATCTGAAGAGAAAGAAGAAAGACAATACTCATTGTGATTCCTCTAATAATGTTCTTCCGCCTGTATTTCAAAGAAAAGTATAAATGCTTTTGCACAGAAGTACAGGCCATCAAAGAAATGCAATCAGTGAGGAAGAGGGTGAATTTCCTAATAACAAAGCCTAATCATTGGTAAGAATCTTCTCTATAACTCAAAATAAACAAAGCCATGATTTAATATGCTCTCACTGAAAAGTACAGTGTTGGAGAGGGATACAATTAGAGTGATTACTTGTCTCAAGGGTTTGGCTGGAAAGAGGTAGGAGGTTATGTGTGTACAATGCATATTACCAATTATTTTAATTACATGGGGAAAAGTCAGGCAGGAGAAGGGTTAAAAAATGACTTAAGTACACACCATAAAAGGTAGAAAAATTGGGGACTTACTATAGTAGTAAATAGGAAAACAAATTGAAGTTTCTTAGTGGAGGGGAGGGTGGCTTCCATGCCTTTCTTGTTCTTTAGAATATAACAAAGAACCAAGCAGGCACTAAATAAATAGTTTCTGAATGAACGAATGGAAAAATTTAATATCTGCTTATTAAAGAAAATTACATTTTAAACATTACCCAGGTTTTATGAAGTCTTGAAATGATAGCATAATTTGAGTCTTGCCTTCAAATAACTAAAACCTAGTGGGCAAGATAGATACTTTACAAATAACTCTATTATAGTGCAAAATGTATGAAGGTCCAAGATGGAGCTCGAAACAAAATTCTATGGTAACAGGTATGGTAAGGTGGAGAACAGATGACCTCATTTTAACTGAGATGATGAGGGACTCGGTAGGCTAATGATACCTTGAAACCCTGAAAGGATTTCTACAGATCCAGGCAGGTAGGGGGGAAAGAGGAGGAGAGTCGTATTTATAGAGAAGACAGAGTAAAGCCACGAGTGAGGAGAAGAACTCTCTGTTCTAAGGAATAGAGAGTGGTCAGACATGCTGTGTAGGTGAGGAAAAGAAGGTGGACTAGTCATGCAAGATGGACCTAGTGATACCTCATTCATACTCCTGTTCCCCTACAGATTCAGTCTGTGACTAGTAGCTTCCAAATGCAGCCTCTGCACTTCTTTGACTTGGAGATGTCTCTGCTCACAAGATCCTTTATGGGCAGGATGGAAATTCTGGGAAATTTATGCACTTCTCTGCCCTTCATGCAGCCCTCAAGTAATCAGTGACAGAACCTTTGCCCCTCAAGTGGGGATACTCTGGGGCATAATACTACATGAATTCTCAGTGATCCCCAGTGGGGTGAAGCTACTGATACGGTTTGCATGTTTGGCCCCTGCAAATCTTATGTTGAAATTTGACCCCAGTGTCGAAGGTCAGGCCTGGTGGAGGTTCGGGGTAATGGGGGCGGGTCCCTTGTGAATGGCTCGCTGCCCTCCCTGCACTAATGAATGAGTTCTGACTTTGTTAGTTCACTTGACAGCTGGTTGTTTCAAGGAGCCTGGCACCACCTCCTCCTTCTCTTCTTTTCTTAGGACACACCTCCTCCCACTTTGCCTTCTGCCTTGATTGGAAGCTTCCTGAAGCCCTCGCCAGAAGCAGATGCTGGCATGATGCTTCTTGTACAGCCTGCATAGCCAGGAGTCAAGTAAACCTCTTTTCTGTATAAATCACTCTCCCTCAGGCATTTCCAATATTACATCATCGCCAAAAGAACTAACACAGCGACCACTGCCCACAGTTGTTAAGCTGCTTGATCATGTGTAATACAGTTTACTGGTTTCCTTTTCTTCCCTGCCTTATATCCCGACTGCACGGCTATTTCCTAGAATCTTCACAAACAAACTACTTGCACTTACATCTTTCTGTTCATATTTGCTTCTGGGGGAACACCAACCGGGACAGTTGATAATGAGAGTGAGATTCTAGAGTTGAATAACTGTTGAGCAGATGGCAATAATAATTCAAACTTATAGTGGAAACGGGGTAATGGTAACATTTTGTATGCGGTAGCATCAAAACTACCTGTGGTTTACTTGGGACTAGATGGGAGGAAAGGAACTTCTTATACAATTTCTCTACTTATTGAGAGGTAAGAGGATAACAAAAATTATAAAAAATAAAAATTTGGTTTGGTGGTTGTTAAGTGTAACCAAAGTGTCAAGGAAAGACAATGATTTATTTTGATCAGTCCACTATCAACATAGTTAGAAAGCCAGAAGGCTTCTAAAGTAACATTTAAAGAGAGTCTCACGTCCTGAAATAAGAGGGAAAACTGTACTGAAAATTAAACCTAGCATCTGATTGTGAGGATAATGGAGTTAGAGAGGAGGCTGTATTTACAGTCCCAACAAAGTCATTTATAGTAAACTTTGGACACTAAGGCGGTTTGGGGGCGGGAGGCGGTGAATCCTAAGAAGTCAGGTAGGGATATTTGAGTTGACATGCTTAGAAACTTTCAACTCCCGGATTCCTCTTACCTTTGGGGCCTAGAATTGACCCATTCACCCAGTTCTGATTTCTAAGAGGCAGACGGTTCTTTTTGCCTGGCGATTATACAAAGTTCTTATCTGAGGCAGTAGCTTCCTAAAGATGATTCTTGCCCTCATAAGATTTGCCCTTATATTCCCTTGTTATTCTGAACCAATAACTAAGTGTTTGGCTTCATCCCACTGGGGATGATTGTCCCTGTTATAGAAGGAAAGAAGCTTATTCATTTTAAAACCCGCAGCACCCAGCTAATTTGTACTGGTATAAGCCAAGGGGAAATGCATTGAAGGGGACTTTAGAATGCTGTAGTAAAGGGGCAGAAGATAAAGCTGTATAAGGAAGAATATACTGATTTGAGGGCATCTTTCCACCATTTAGGATTTAGTGTTGTGATTAGTACACCTGGAACCAATCCTAAGACACTGCTGGGATGAGTCCTTGAAACTTGGAACAAAATCAGGCTACGGTAAATGAGATTGAGAGGCTAGAACTGTCTTGGGCGAGAACTGAGAAAGTGGTAAAAAGGCTTTAAAAATTGGGTTTACTGGAATGAATTTATTATACGTACAAAATCAAATAGTTTCCCAGGAGGGCCCAGAGAACACTCTTGTCATTGAAGTGGAAAGGACTGAACTATTCGGGGCAGGATTGATGCTGGATGATGCTATTGGGCTAGAGTTAAGAAGTCTATGTATTTCTTTTTTCAGGATATGTATTTTTAAGGCAAAATAGATCATGAGCTCAAACTGATTTTTTCAACTCTATCTATAGGGCTAGCTAGAGTTCTTTTACTTAGTCTCATATAGCTTACCTCTATCTCTACTTTCTTTCATATTAAGAATACCATTTTTCAACACCAACATAATTACTTATTTATTTTAACCTACAATATACACAAAGTAGTCTCAAAATGACAATATCAACACTACCACCAAGAATATGATCGCTGACAACAGCTTAATATGTTATTACAGTTTCCATTATCCTCCAGGAATTTCCCACTAGTTTTCATTTTCATATTTTAAAATCACACGAAAGAGTTCTCTGTGTGGCTATGTCACGAAATCAATAGGCAGTTAAGTTCAATTGCTTCATTTAGCTTTCTATTTTTAGAGACTGCTTTCAAAAATTATTTTATAATTGTGTAAAACATGTATATACTTCCTAAGTCAAAGCTGCAAAACAAGGTATATTTAGAAAAGCCTGTTTTTTATCCCAGACCCCTCCACTCTGTTACCTTCCTGCTTTATCTTCTTTTTCTTTCCCCCTTACTTATTTAACAAACATGCTGAGACCATCCCGCAGGAGGGCTGATGGTATTCCTCACACCTGGTTAAAGCTGTGTGTGTGACTTCTTTGGGTGGCTGTACCTTTTATCTATCTCCAGGCCACCACAGTAAACTCTCAGGGGAACTGTGGGGTATTTTAAATTAAGCAACAACAACAACAAAGCAACAATCCCTTAGATCAATGGACAAGTGAGATGAGTAGAACCTTCTCTAAAGAAGACAGACAAATGGCTCACAAGCATATAAAAATGCTCTTCATCCCTAATTGTCAGAAAAATGCAAATCAAAACCACCATGAGATATCACCTAACCCCAGTGAGAATGTCCCACAACATAAAGAATCAAAGCTGTAGATGCTGGTGTGGTTGTGGAGAGAAGGGAACACTTCTACACTGCTGGTTGGACTGCAAAATAATACAAGCCTTTCAGAAGGAAGTAGGGAGAATCCTCAAAGAACTCAAGCTAGATTTCACATTTGATCCTGCAATCCCATTATTAGGCATCTATCCAGAAGAAAAGGAATCATTTTATAACATGGAAATTTGCACTAGACTGTTTATTGCAGCTCAATTTACAATTGCCAAATTGTGGAAACAATCTAAATGCCCACCAGTCTAGGAATGGATTAACAAGCTGCAGTATATGTATACCATGGAATATTATACAGTCACTAAAAAGGATAGTGACTTTACATGTTTTTTATTAATTTGGATGGAGTTGAAATACATTCTTCTTGGTAATGCATCACAAGAATAGAAAAGCAAGAATCCAATGTACTCAATTCTGATATGAGGACAATTGGTGTTAGGACAGTGGTTCTCAACCTGTGGGTCATGACCCCTTTGTAACAATGAAAACACATTGTGGCATTAGGAAGGTTGAGAACCACTGTGCTAGGAAATGGTGGGGGGAAGGAGAATGGAGGAGGGGAAAGAAGGACAGAGGGAGGGGTGTGTGTGGCCACACTGTGTGACACACCTCTTGGAGGAGGGACACCATTAATAGAAAGACTTCACCCAACAAATGCAATCAGTATAACCTGACTCATACTACCTTCAAAGATTCCCCAACAATAAAAAAGAAAAATTCTTGAGAGAAACACAGTAATTTTTAATATTTGTCAGAAATTGCTGCAAGCAGCTAGGTGAAGTGAATCACTACTTCTCTATAACTTTGTGTTATATTCCTTCTGATGATGTCATATCTCTGCAAAGCTGGGCTTTCAGTGGCTTCTGTGGTAGAAAGAAAATGCCACATGAAAATGAATATGGAATAAAAATCGGGAAGGGTTTAATCTGATTTCAGGGTTCAAGAACTTGTTTAGTGTCCAATAGATACATATCCTCTCGATAAATAATCATGGTTATTTGAGAATGAAATATATTATCTTTTATTCCAATTTATGTATAGTTTTCAAATAGCTGCTAACATGTCATGCTGTAAATTTTTATTGTTTGGTTCTAACTACTTAATAAACAGAACTGTTACGTATTTCTTTGCTGACATTAAGGATCTAAAAGTCAAGTATGTTTGGGAACCTGTGAGTCCACTACTTTCCCTTATATCAATGGACAAGTGAGATGAATAGAACCTTGCTTGCAAAGTTTTGCTCTTATTAAATAGTGCTGTCACGAACCAACATGAGCATCTGACATTTGTAATTTTGCTAGATATTCCCCAATTCTTCTTTCTAGGGGTTGTAGCATTTTTACGTCTTTACCAGCACTGTGGGAACTACTAATTTCCCTGTAGCTTCAACAACCAAAGTTTAATATCAAGCTGTTATATCTTTGCTGATTTAATAGGAGAGAAGTATCACAGCATAATTTTAAAAAATCATGGTAAAACATATATAACCCAAAATACGCCATTGTAACCATTTTTAAGTATGTGATTCAGAGGCATTAAATATATGCTCAATGTTGTATAACCATCACCACTAACAGGGTTCCAAATCTTTTCGGTCACTGCAGAGAGACTTCGAAACTATTAAGCAATAATTCACCAATTTGCCCTCGCCCACCTGTTAATTTCCATTCTACTTTCTATCTCTATGATTTGCCTACTTTAGGTATTTCATGTAAATAGAATCATAAAGTATTTGGGCTTTGTGACTGGCTTACTTCACTGAGCTTAATGTTTTCAAGGTTCACCCACACTGTAGC
Organism: Galagoides demidoff; assembly: GCA_963574575.1. Taxonomy (NCBI): domain Eukaryota; kingdom Metazoa; phylum Chordata; class Mammalia; order Primates; family Galagidae; genus Galagoides; species Galagoides demidoff. The sequence continues at coordinate 8,378 of CAUYQV010186370.1, forward strand.
GTGGATCAGACTTTCATTCTTTTTATAACTGAATAAAACTCCACTGTATGCATTGTATATATCACGTTTTGTTGATCCGTCCATCGGTTGATGAACATTTAGGTTGTTTCTACCTATGGCTATTATAATTAATACCGCTATAAACATGGGTTTATAAATATCTAATCTCTGCTTTCTTTTCTTTTGGGTATACATTATACCCAAAGGAATAGAATTGCTGTGTCATATGGTAAATTTTTTGGAGAACTGCCAAATGGTTTTCCATAGCAGCTATAATTTCTCCATATTTTTGTCAACACTTATGATTTTCTGCTTTTTTTTTTTAAAAAAATAGCCATTCTAATAAATGCTAGAATGTACAAAATGATTGTAAAATAAGGGTGCTATTTTAATGTGACTTTTTATTATTAATGAGGCTGAGTATGGTTTTATATGGTCAAGGATTTCTTGTTTGTTTATTTTTAAAAATTATCTCCTCATGTGTTAGCCCTTGAAAAGAATGTGTTGAGAGACTAAGTTTGTAGGTAGACTGGACAGGACTTGGCATTCAGCTAAATATGAAGGATAAAGAAAGAAGACTGGATGCTTTATCTGAATTTCTAGGCTTGGGTAACTGAAAAGGTGACGTCGCTGTTAATACAATATGATGGGCATGGTGATTTAGAAATATATTATTTTGATGATTGATCCATAGGATCGATTAGAATTGATTGGAAAGGGGTATAGCAAGGAGATCAACTAGAAGTCAGCTGAAATTATCTAGGGCTACAATCATAACTGAATGAGATAAAAAGTCAAATTTAAAAAATTAGGACTTAATATTAGATTTTGAAGATGGAGAAGATAGGGTGAAATGTGACCTGCGATTTCTAGCTCTGGAAATTAGTGTAACACTGCAACACTACTGTAATGTAGCAGACCATGAAACAAAACAGGACAAGATGCTAAGCCTTAATACGACTTTTATTCTATCTTAATATGAATATTAAGATAGACCTTTTAAAAAGAGTTTTGAAGGGCCAGGAGAGATGGCTCATGTCTGTAATCCTAGAACTCTGGGAAGCGGAGGCCGGTGGATTGCCCTGAGATCACAGGTTTGAGATCAGCCTGAGCCAGAACGAGACCCTCATCTTTAAAAATAGACAGGTGTTGTGGTGGGCACCTGTAGTCCCAGTTGCTTGGGAGGTTGAGGCAAGAGAATTGCTTGATCCCAAACGTTTGAGGTTGCTGTGTGCTATGATACCATGGTACTCTACCCAGGGTGACCAAGTAAGACTCTGTCTCAAAAATAAAACAAACAAACAAACAAAAAAACGGTTTTGAAAACACTCTCAAGAAGGTCAATAATTGAGTAAGTTCACACTAATATATATATGATTTCTATCAGAGTGCTATTTGTGGTCGGCTTCTGATTAGGAAAAGGGGAAAGTGGCACATAGAGAATGACAGGAAGGCACTCAGTGTGGGGCCAAGAGAAGGCCCAGAGTAGGATAAAGGAGCCCAACGGGGAGGGGAGAGTATAAGACTGACTTCACACGACCACTTCGGGTCACTTTCTGTGAATAGGGCATAGAATGAAAGGCAGCACTTAGTTTCTTTTGCTGTCTGGTAACATGTGCCAGAGACGTTTTGTTTGTAAGTGACAGAAACCCTGAGCATGTGAAAGGGGCACCCCAAGTCCACATCTAGCTTCAGGCACAGGAGGATCCAGGAGCTCAAAGGCTGCCTTCAGGCTACTGCCCTTTCCAACTCTGGCTTTGCTTTTTCCCAAGCTGGCTTCCTTCTTAGACGGGCTCTCTCCAAGCATTGGTGAAGATGGTACCTGTAAAGCTCTTTAGTACCTTTTATCTTAGGGAAAAAAAAGAAAAAGATAATCCCCTTTCCTTGACCATCCCAGCAGAAATTCAGGGAAGAAAAATGCCTCTGATTGGTCTCCCTCTGAGTCATGTGCCCAACTTTCAGCCAATCAGAATTTGCTGGGTAAGCTAGAGTCCCTCACTAAACAGAGGCAGGAAGCCTGCCCTAAAGTCTGTGGACAGGAATGGAAGCATATCAGGGTTTTCACTTGGGAGAAGAGTTTTCACAGTGGGAACTAAGTAATTGAGAGAGGAATGCAGAGTATTCCCTAATTTCCAAAAAACTGGTTTGTGTATATAAATAGCCTTATGGATATTCATGTCTCTTTCCTGACCTTAAAGAAAAAAGGCATTGAAAGCTGGCGTACGAATGTATTTTGTATTTCAAAACTTTCAGATTTTTAAAAGGACATTTGAGTTCACTTGTGAAACAAATTAGCTGAACTCTGTATTGCAGAAACCAAATCTGTTTGTTTATTTCAGACAAGACATGTTGCCAACATCTGTGTGAGATGTGATGTTAGCTTCTCAATGAACAATCTCAGAGCCACTGGGTAAGCTAAAATAATAGATTCTTCTTGTGTTTAGCCAGTGTGTTGACAAGGAAACAAAAGGGAACTGTAGGGTAAACACAGGACAAGATTGTACAAAGAGAGTAGTTAAAAATAATAAAAACACTACATAACAAAAGCACTGCTGTAATGTAGCAGACAATGTGAAGTGCTTTTCCAATTAAATCTTTGGTTTTCCATATGGAGACGCTAAACCTGTTTTTCATTTTCTAAAATCGATCCCAAAGGCCTGTCCTTATATCACCTTGAAAGTGTTTCTTCAAATTGTTAATTCAGGATTCTTCCAAGGTGGTTTCCAAGTTCTGACCCATCTATTGGCTTTCAACGAGCATTCCTAAAACCTTCCTTGGAACAACCTGTTCATTGGTATTATTGTAGTTCCAGAGTAGCTTATCTTCTATAGAAGCGGTTTGATTTTATGCTTGAGAAATCTTAAAGAGAAGTAGCTTCACCGAGGTTGTCAATACAAAAGCTCCTAAAATGTGTCACCAGTGTGAGCTTTCCGGTGACACTAGACACTGTTGTGAGGAAACCACACGGACCTTTCTTTCTTCTTTATCCAGAACCAGTGTGGTTTCGTATTCTCCTATTATTCCGTCTAAGCTGAGGTTTATTTTGTTATCATCAGCTATCTTACCTAGGATCTGAAAGGTGTTAGTGAATACAGGAGTTAGTCTATGTTCTTCCAGGTGATACATTTGTCTCTAAAATCAGTCAAGCCTTTGTCTTCGAATCTCAGCAATTCTGTCACTGTAACATGGTGGTAAGATAAGATAAGCCTGCAATAGTGGATGATTTTTAATTTCCTGAGGGAATATTTCTCAGGATGACAAGGAAAATGGAGGCATGATAAAAAAAAATGATATTTTTGAATAGCCTTTTTCTTTTTATGTTTTATTGTTGAAAACCTCTATTAACTTGATAATTAGTACAAAGAGAACAGTGTTAAGTTTGAACGCTATTTGCACGTAAATTAGGCAACAAGTTGGGCTAAGTATGTGTGCTGTTTTAAATGATCTTGGTAATGCACTGCCCTTCTCTGCATGGACGGACGTGCTCATAGTGTCCCTTTGTCTGTAGGACAGTAGCGTTTACTTTGCCCCTCACATGTCCAACGTCTATCCTCACTCCTTTGACTTCTGGCCAAGATCTGTTTTCATTGGTATCACTCCACCTTTTTACTTCATTCAGAGAATCTCAAAAATGTGGTAGGATTCAGCGGCCTTTATCATACAATTTGGAGTTTGGGGGACAGAGATACAGTTAAAAGACTAGTGATCTAAGGCAGAACTACCTGTTATCTATTATAGGGTTACTGCTAATTGATTATGTGACTTTGACCAATTTATGTAATGTCCTTGAACCTTGGTTTCCTCATCTATAAAATATGGGTAGTGCATTTTTCTGCCTAAATCATGGGGCTGGGGTTTTGCAGAGGAGGGAAAGTAAGAGTCAGCCTTGAGCAACTACAAGCATTTGGCAGATGGAGGGTGGTCGCATCACGGTGAGGAGGCGTACGGCTTCCTCATGGTCTGTAAAGAACCCCAAGGCTCCTCCTTCAACTTGGAAAGCAGGAGAGGTGAAAGAATAGCAAAAACTTAAGTAAGCTGCTCTATATTCTTTAAATGTTAGATTGCTACCTGCTAGCACTGTGAAATCCTATTAGTTGTTGCTAGCATTTAAAAAATAAATAAAAAAGAGGTTAGGCGCAGTGGCTCACTCCTATACTCCTAGCACTCTAGGAGGCCGAGGTAGAAGGACCCCTTGAGCTCAGTAGTTCAAGACCAGCCTGAGCAAGAGCAAGACCCCATCTGTAGTAAAAATGGAAAAATTACCTGGGTATTGTGACTGGCACCTGTCATCCAGCTACTCAGGAGGCTGAGGCAGGAGGATGGCTTGAATCCAAGAGCTTGAGGCTGCTGTGAGCTAGGCTGACACCATAGCACCCTAGCCTGGGGAACACAGTGAGACTCTATCTCACAAAAGAAAAAAAAAGTTAAAAACATAAAAAAATAGAATAGAAATAAGAATACACAACATCAGAGTTTATCTCTCGTAAGTAAGGGTAAGTAGCCAAATGTAAGGGGAAATGTTGCTGCATTGAACCTTTGTTCGGTGTGTGTCTATGTGTGCGTGTGTGTACGTAGATGTTTGTGTGGGATTGTGATATATCTATATATATCACATATTTTAGGAGCACACACATATAAAATCATTGGATCACAGTTAAAAAGTTTGGAAAGCCACTTCCCTATGATATGGCTGTAACAGATCACCTGCTGTGTTTTCTCCTCCCAGTCTACCCCAATTCCTTATACCTTCCCTTAGCTTAGGGGTGGAAGAGGTACACAGGGCTAGCATAGGGGTAAGCGGGTCTCTTTGGGACAATTCACAGCTTTTCTCTCAGTCTTGCATTATCGCAAAGTAACATGGGCCAGGGGAGAGGCAGCTGGTCTAAGAGAAGACTGAGTCTTCCGTCGGCTCTGCTGATTTTTGCCTCTTGGACCTTGGTGAAGTTCTGTAACCACTTTGACTTTAATCTTTCACTCTGTAGAACTGAGCTTCCTTGATATAATGAACTTTTGAAGCACATACTGTGGGTCAGGTACTTTGCCAAGAGCCAAGAAGACGACCATGATCCAGATAAACAATGCTTGTGACTTCTAGGGATTTGAGTCTATTTCATTGAGGTTGTAAAAACCAAATGAGAAAGAATATACAATCTGGCTTACCTTTAATGTTTGTGTGTGAAGACCCTTCCTTCTCAAGATGGAATGAAAATAAACTAGAACCCCTATTTTTATAACCTTAGAAAATTTAAAAATCTCAAGACTTGTGAAATGATTGATGGGTTTATATCTTCAGATCACATTTGACCCACTGTCTTGACCCTATTGATCTCCTTCTGGAGAGATTAGATTCCTTTTACCCAGTTGAGACTCTATGGTCCATCTTCACGATCCCTTCTGTCCTCTCTCTTGTTAATTTGTACCCCCTTCTTGCTCTCTTGATGAAATCTCATCCTGTGGGTATATGCCCAGGTCATTGCACACTTAGCAATGCAGCTAAACAACTTATCAATGTTAGAAACTATAAACAGGCTGGCTGGGCAAT
>CAUYQV010186372.1:0-13586 GCA_963574575.1 Galagoides demidoff
ATTAAGCAAATGACATGAAATTTATGTTAACCAGCTTGATGAAAGTGTTTCAAATTGTATATGAAAACAGCACAATGTACCCCATGTTTGCATTAATGTATACAGATATCAATTAATAAAAAAAAAGAAAAGAAAAAAAAAAACTTCTTTCAGGCTCCTTGCAAAAGTTGTTGCCAGTGAATGTCTCTGTAAATGGCAGTCTGATAATGACATAAGGAGATTCCTTTTTTCAATAAAGTATCAAAAGCATATGTATTGCCATTCATTGAAGAAAGTCCATCTGTGAAAAGTGTATGAAGCTTTTTTTTTCCAGTCAAATATTTATTTGGTAAAACAATTTTTTACTATTTCCAAATATTAAAAGCCTTTACATTATCTTACAGGCCCTTGCACAATATTTCTTTCTCTCTTTGAATGTATTAATATGCACATCAATAACAAAAAAAAGCTATTGGTTACATTGAAAGATGTCTATAGTTTTATATAATTACATAGTGAATGTAAATGTTGAAGATTCCAATTCCTTAATGACCTGTTTCAAAAACATATTGCAAGTGATAGTGCCTGATGGGAGAAGGAAAAGACATTTAGCTGAGCAATCTTGGAACAACAGGTGAGAGTGAGCCGGCTAGATCATACCCCGCATGGAATATAGACATGGAGTGGTAGTTCATGCTGTGCAGCAAGGTGGCGGATTACTGGACTTGGAGTGTGAACTGGAGCTGTGGAGACTGTCAGACAAGTTTCTGCAAGCCCGCCCTGACCACAGCAATGGCAGTGGCAGCAGCAGCAGCAGCAGGGGCAGCCAGCTCCCCCCCAATGAAAATGAAGGTCCCAGAAGAAGCCTATTGCAGTTTTCAGTTCTTGGGTGAAGATTTCGTACATCAGACTATTTGAGCTTTTTTGTATCTTGTTTCAATGTGTTTTGTTTTTTCCTAAGTTCTCCGGTTGGCTCTTTTCTTAACTCTTATTTTTACATTCAACAAGAGCAAGGGCTCCTGTATTTTCTTTTCTTTCTTTTTATTTTTTTTCTTTCTGTTGGTTGCAGAAATTTAGTTTGATTTATTCTCTCTCCCTACTTCAGTCCTCAACATTCTCTCAGATGATAGAGACTCTTCTACTCTTCTGATTTTTCCCAAATAATGTGCTTCTACAGCAGCTAAGATAATCCCCTTATTTTTTTTCTTTCTTCTTGGACTGTTGTCTTTCTTTTGTCTTTGTTTATTCCTTTCCCTTCCGCTCCTTTATCTTATTCAACAGTACATTTAATTTCCTTTGTCTATTCTTTGTTTTCAATATTTTCTCTTTTTTAACCACTTTTTAAATTTTTTATTTTTATTTTTATTTTTATTTTATTTTATTTTATCTTTCATTTCTTTCTTCTTCTTTTCCCCACCTTTCTTTGCTGAAGGCAGGTGTGACATAGCTGTGGTCTGGCAGGTAGACTGCAATACTAGTCTGACTCAAGTAGGCCAGGAACTCAAGTTTCCCTTCTGTTTTTTTTTTTTTGTGTGTGTGTGTGTGTTTCCTTTTTTTCTTCTCTTCAAAATTTTGGCAGAGTAATGGTCTGACTGTGTTCAGGCTGGTAAGGAGTGCCTGACTTAAAGGAACCCATCCAGCCCAGCTGTTCAAAACCCTTCAGCTATAGATGTGTCCTTAGTGCTGGGATGAACAACAACATTTCTTCTAACACTTTAATCTTTCCTTCCTGTCCTCCTTCTCTCCCATTCTTCAGTTTTCTTCTGTTATTCCCCCTTACCCCATTTTTTCTTTTGTTTCTTTTTCTTTCCTTTTTTTCTTTACTCTTTTCTTCTTTTTTCCTCCCCTTTTTATTCACTTCTCCTTGCTTTCTCTATCCCTTCTCAGCCATTTTACCACATACCAAGAGGCCTCTTCATCACCTAAACTCTGAGATAAGGTAACCTGAAGCAAATGAGGAAATGAGAAAGAAAAGGGGGCACAAGGAAGTGAATGAGAAGAAAGTACACATGTGGAAGAACCAAAAGAATAATTCAGGCACCGTGAAGAACCAAAATAGAACAATTCCTCTGAGGGACCATGAAATAATTATGGTAGAAGTCTCCTTCTATAAAGAATTAATGGAACTGACAGGGAGGAAATTTAAAATATGGATGATTAAGACAATAAAGGGATTGGCTGAGAAAATGGAAAGACAGAACCAAAAGTCAGATGAGAGATATGTAGAATATATAAAAGATATGGATAAGCTTAAAGAAATGAAGGAGACAATCAGAGAATATAAAAAAGCTGTATAAACTATCAAAAATAGATTAGACCATGGAGAAGAAAAAACATCAGAGTTAGAGGATAAAGTTTTGGAGTTAACACAGGTAGTTAGAGTCATAAAAGAAGAGAGAGAATGCAGAACAGGAGCTTAGAGTACTATGAGATATCATGAAACATTCAGACATATGGATAATAAGAATCCCTAAGGGGGAAGATGACTTTCCTGAAGGTATGAAAGCCATACTGGAGAATATCATAAATGAAATTGTCACAAGTTTTACAAAGGATCCTGACACACTCATTTCAGATGGATATTGAAACTAGGTAATCTGAATTCTAACAGAACCTTTCCAAGGCATAGTGTGATGAACCTGCCAAAGTCAAAATAAAGGAGAAAATGCCACAAGCAACTAGGAATAAGCACCATTTGACTTACAAAGGCAGAGCCATTAGGATGACAGCAGACTTTTCAACTGAAACTTTCCAAGCCAGAAGAGCATGGTCATCCACCTTCAACATCCTTAAACAAAATAATTTTCAGCCCAGAATCTTGTATCCTGCTAAATATAGCTGCAAAATTGATGGATAAATTAAATATTTTGCAGATATACAATCACTGAGGAAATTCATCATAACAAGACCAGCTCAACAGGAAATACTTAGACTGATTCTCAATTCTGAACACCACAATGGACCACCAACAATGTAAACACCGAGAAGCCAAAGGCCAGAGCTCAGATTTCACAATGGCACAAAGGATGAAATTACACAACAAACTATTTCATAATAAGATGAATAGAATTTCACCACACTTATCACTACTCTCAATAAATATCAATTAATTGAATTCCCCACTGAAGAAGCACAGGTCAGAGGAAAGGAGGGGTTGCAATCTTATTCTCAGACACAAGCAGATTCAAAGCAACCTTAGTTAAGAAAGATAAAGATGGACACTTCATACTGATCAAAGAAACAATACAGTAAGAAGAAATCTCAATTTTAAACATTTATGCACCTAAATTAAATGCTCCCAGATTTATGAAATAGACCTTGAGGGGACTGAGCAATGCAATATCCTATAAAACCATAGTAGTCGGGTACATCAACATCCCTCTGACAGAACTGGACAGATCCTCTAAACAGAAACTAAATGAGGAAACAAAGGACTTAAATGTGACCCTAGAACAAATTGAATTAATAGACATACAGAACACACCATCCCAAAGTAAAAGAATATACGTTTTTCTCATCAGCTCATAGCACATACTCCAAAATAGATCATGTCCTAGAATACAAATCAAACCTCAGCAAAATTAAAGGAATATAAATGATTCCATTTCTCTTCTCAGACCTCAAGGCTATAATCATGAAGCTTAACTCCAAAAATAATGTTCAAACATGCACAAAGTCTTAGAAACTAAAAAGTAGTCCTGAAAAGAAAATTTATTATGCTTGATGCCTACCTTTGAAAAACAGAAAGTGAGTGTATTAGCACACCCACAAACCAATTTAGGAAATTGGAAAAAGAAGACCAATCTAACCCTAAACCCAGCAGAAGAAAGGAAATAGCCAAAATTCAATCAGAGGTTAATAAAATTGAAAATAAAAAAATAATTCAGAAAATTAATGAAACAAAAATTTTTTTTGAAAAATAAATAAAATAGATAAACCTTTGGCTGGACTAACTAGAAACAAAAAAGTAAAAGCTCTAGTAACCTCCATCAGGAATGATAAGGGGGAAATAACAACAGATGTCACAGAGATACAAGAGTTTATCTCTGAATACTATAAGAAATCCTATGCCCAGAAATTTGACAATGTAGAGAAAATGGATCAATACTTGGAATCATACCCCATACCTAGTCTTACTCAAGAAGAAATAGATCTTCTGTATAGACCAATGTAAAGTACTGAGATCAAAGAAACAATAAAAACCTCCTAACAATAAAATGCCCTGGACCTGATGGCTTCACACCAAAATTCTATCAAACTTTCAAAGAAGAGCTTATTCCCATACTGCAGGAATTATTCCAAAAACTTGAGGAGTTAGGAGTCTTCCCCAACACATTTTTTTTCTTCTTTTTTCATTTTTTTTTTTATTGAATGGCAACTGTGTACATTAATTCACTTTTGGAGTACAGTGTGGTGTTTTCACACACAATCCAAAACACTTCCATCAAACTGGTTAACATAGCCTTCATGTCATTTTCTTAGATATTGTGTTAAAATATTCATATTCTACTCATAGAAAGATTCACTTGTACCCTTGTAAGATAAACCACAGAAGTGAACCCTCCAATCCCCCTCCCTCCACCCATTTCCCCCCTCCCCTCTCCCTCCCTCCTTCCCACATTCTTAGGTTGTTATTAGGTTATAGGTTTCATATAAAAGGTTTAAATTAATTTCATAATAGGGGTGTGTACATTGGATACTTTTTCTTCCATTCCTGTGATACTTTGCTAAGAAGAACATTTTCTAGCTCCATCCATGTGAACATGAAGGACATAAAGTCTCCATCTTTCTTTATGGCTCCATAGTATTCCATGGTGAACATATACCACAGTTTGTTGATCCATTCGTGGATCGATGGGCACTTGGGCTTCTTTCATGACCTGGAAATTATGAATTGGGCTGCAATAAACATTCTGATACAAATATCTTTGTGGTAATGCGATTTTTGGTCAACTGGGAATATACCTAATAAAGGAATTGCAGGGTCAAACGGCAGGTCTATTTTTAGTTCTCTAAGTGTTCTCCAGATGTCTTTCCAAAAGGAACGTATTAGTTTACATTCCCACAAGCAGTGTAGGAGTGTCCCCTTTTCTCCACATCCACGTGAGCAACTCTGGTTTTGGGATTATGTGATTTGGGCTAATCTTACTGGAGTTAGGTGATATCTCAAAGTAGTTTTGATTCGCATTGCTCTGATGATTAAAGATCATGAGAATTTTTTCATATATCTGTAGGCCTTGTGCCAATCTTCTTCAGAGAAATTTCTCTTCAAGTCCCTTGCCCACCCTCACCCTGAGATGGGATCACTAGTTTTCTTCTTGCTAATATGTTTAAGTTCTCTATGGATTCTGGTTATTAAACCTTGTCAGAGACAACCTGCAAAAATCTTCTCCCATTCTGAGAGCTGTCTGCTTGCCTTACTTCCTGTGTTCTTGGCTGTGCAGAAGCTCTTTAGTTTGATCAGGTCCAAATAGTGTATTTTTTATGTTGCTTCAATTGCCCGGGGTGTCCTCCTCATAAAATGTTCACCCAGGCCGATTTCTTCAAGTGTTTTCCCTACATTTTCTTCTAGTATTTTTATGGTTTCATATCTTAAGTTTAAATCTTTAATCCAGTGAGAGTCTAACTTAGTTAATGGTGAAAAGTATGAAGCGAACATCAATCTGATACCCAAACTAGGGAAATATCCAAGAAAAAAAAAAAAAGGAGAACTACAAACCAATTACACTAATGAATACAGATGCAAAGATTCTCAATAAAATTCTAGCCAATAGATTATGGCTTATCATTAAAAATTTATACAACGTGACCTAGTAGGGTCCATTCCAGGAATGCAAGGCTGTTTTAATACATGCAAATCCATAAATATAATTCACCGTGTGATCCTCTCAATAGATGCAGAAGAAGCACTCAATAAAATTCAACATTTCCTTCTAATTAGAACTCTGAAATATTCTTCAGAGTTGGCAACAACAAAAATAAACAAATGGGACTTAATTAAACTGAAAAGCTGAGGAGACAACAACCAAAGCAAACAGACAACCTATGCAATGGGAAAGAATATTTGGATATTTTGAATCAGCAAAAAAGCTTAGTAACTAGGAACTACAGAGAACTCAAATTAAGCAACATAAAAAGAGCCAACAATGCCTTATACCACTGGGCGAGAGAGAGAGTAATAGAATTTTCTCTAAAGAAGACAGATGAATGGCTAACAAACAAACACATGAAAAAATGCTCATTGTCCACAATTATTAGAGAAATATAAATCAAAAGCACCCTGAAATATTATTTAACCCCTGTGAGAATGGCCCACATCAAAAAATCTCAAAACTGCACATGCTGTCGTGCATGTGGAGAAAAGGGAATACTTTTACATTGCTGGTGGGACTACACACTAATACAGTCTTTTTGGAAGGAAATATGGAGAACCCTTAAAGAACTCAAACTAGACCTCCCATTTGATCTTGCAATCCCACTACTGGGCATCTACTCAGAAGAGAAAAAATCCCTTTATCATAAGACCACTTGCACTATACTGTTTATCCCACCTCTATTTACAATCTCCAAAATGTGGAAACAGCCTATATGCCCACCAACCCAGGAATGGATTAACAAGCTGTGGTATATGTATGCCATGGAATCCTATTTAGCCACTAAAAAAGTTAGAAACTTTACATCTTTTGTATTAACCTGGATGGAAGTGGACCACATCCTTAGAGAAGCATCACAAGAATGAAGAAACAAGAATCCTATATACTCAATTCTGATATGAGGACAATTAATGACCTAGCACACGGTGTGGGGTAGGGGATGGGGAGAGCAAAGAGGTGGAAGGAGGTAGGGGTTGGGGGAGGTCACAGGGAGTGGTATCCCTTTGGGGGGCAGAACACTATTATGAGAAGGTCTTTATCTAACACAAGCAATCAATGTAACCTGGTTCTTTAGACCCTCAATGAATCCCCCACAATAAAAAATAATAATAAAAGAAACAAAACAAAAACAAAAACATATCACAACACTTGATTAAGAAACCATTTCTGATTTTTTCCTCTGGTTATGTCCATAAGGTATCTTAATCTCTTCCAGTCGCCATAACATTCTAAAGCCTTTGCAATACTGTGGGACTCCTAATAGTAAGCAGTCTCATGAAAGATCTAATAACAACCACAATTTTAAAGTAATAATGAACACAAATGAAATTTAAAAACTGAAGTGTGAGAGGAAAATATTATAAAATCACAGGTATCAATGATACTGTTGTTTATTACCTATATTCACAATGACCAAAAGACCATGCAATCAATTAAAGGGCCACTTGAGGTGGTCTATGGATTCCAGTTCAATAAGTCCCAGTCAAGTGTATTACTCATGGATAGAATTATACCTCATAATTATACTTTTTTATCAATAAATTCTCTTTTCAAATTTCTCCAGGTGAATTATTAATTTGGAAGTAATTTGCATGACTTTTTCCATTTTAACAAGTGGATTTAATCCTGGAGTGGATTAACATTCTTTTTTATTTATTTATTTTATTTTGTTTTCCTATTTCACTCAAATCCTACTCCATGTTAGGTGAAGAAAGGGGACATTTAAGATTTCGTTTTTTATTCAGACTTAACTTTTAGTTAAGGTACATTTAAATTAAAGTATTTAGTGACCTCACAAAACAACCATAACATGTATGAATTAGACAAATAACAAGCTTCATCTTGTAGGTTGTAGAAGAGTCAAATGATAAAAATTGATGTAGCAAATATGAACAAGGATGCATAAAATAAATGGTTAAAAATGCTAACTCCTTTGTCATTTCTTCACAATATAACTATGTGTTGAATTTTTTGAATTTGAAAGTTACAATATTTTCCATGTATAATGTGCACTCTTTGTCCAAGTTTTTGAGGGAAAAACAAGGATGCACATTATACATAGGAAGTACTACTTAAGTATCCATATACTTGTTTTGTTTTATTTATGTGTATGTGCTAAGTGTAAGTCTAGAATGTAACAGCGATATCCACATGCAAAATAATACCCTGAAATGCAATAATTGTGTCCTCCTCCATGCTAATCCTCTCCAAAGCTACTCCCTCACAGGGCAGGAATGGCAGCTACAGGAGCTACCAGCCCCCCTGGCTCATCGCATTAGACATTGCCACTATAACCACCTTGGAAGCTGGCAAGCCAGTGATGGAAACAAAATGGTTAGAATCAGGAACTCAGCCAAAAGAGGGCAGAAATGGATACACAGTGGTGAATTTTTAACCTAGAGAAGCATGAGATATAAAGCCAGTCACTGAGGATATGCTGGGTGACACAGACAGCAGTTGAGAGTGGTCCAGAGGACCTGAGCTCCCAACCTCCCACAGCTATCTTCTCCCAGCTGACCCTCATCCCCACATCTTCTCATTTCCTATTCCTACACATGTCCATTGGTGGGAAGGTAGCCAGGGCTATTCTGCTGAAAACCCTGTGGGCTTATTTTCCAGGAAACTGGCATAAAGGTCCATAGATGGCCCCGCCCTCTCCTAGCTCCTGACAGTAGATCCCTGCCTTTTCCAGACTTCCTTATCTTTCCTGCAGCTGACCCTATTCTGGAGGCCCTGGGACACCATGCTGAGGTTAAATCAAGACAGGTTTATGGATTGGATAAAGAGAATAAACATAAGAAAGGAGTCAATGATTAATTCAGGAGTCTGGGTCTGAGCAACAGGAAATCTGGACTTACCATCAACTGAAGTGAAGAAGGTCTCATGATAATCAGGTTTGTAGACTTTATTTTTGGATATGTTGTCTTTGACATGTCTGTTGGATATTCAAATATAGCTATACGGCAAAAGTTGGAAAAGGAAGTCTAGAAAGTGATTTTAACTGGAAACATATATGTGGGAGTCATTGCTATAGAAAAATAATTTAATGTTATGAGGCTGGCTAGATAGTATCACAAGAGGATAGTGAAGGTATCTAAGGAAAAGAAGACCTAAATCTGAGTTATGGGTGACTCCAATGATAATATATCATAAAGAGATGATAAATAAACAAGAAACTTAGAAACATTGGCCATGATCAACAATGGATGACTTTGATGTTCTTAAAGTTAAATGGAAAAGTTTATTATAATCCAGGAGTGATTAAATGAGATTACTGTTGAGAAGTGACTACTGAATTTCACAATAGACAAATGTCTAATAGAGTAAAGGGAATAAAAATTTAAAGGCAGTGAAGTTGAGATAGAATGAGAAAAAAGTAATTTGAAGCATTGTGTATGGTGTACAGTTTCAAGAAATGTTGCTATAGGTGGGGAGCAAAGAAATGTGCCGGTAAGTAAGTATCAGGAACTAAGAGGAGCTTTTTCTTTGTTGTTAAGATTAGAACAGTAAGAGTATGCTTGCTTGTATTCCAATGAAAATATGATAAGAAGGAAACCATAAATAATTAATGAAAAAGGGGAGAATTGTTGGAGTATTACCCTTTGTTAGTCAAGAATAAAAGGACATCTTGTGCATATATAGAAGGTTTGGATGTAATTAGGTACATGGATAATTCACCTATGAAAACAGAGTAGATGCATATGGTGATAGAAGTATGTGGAGGTTTGTTTTGTAAAAAATTTGTTATAGAAACTTTCAAATAAAAATGTAGAGAAAAGATAGCATTATTTTTTCAATCTTATTTCATCAAGAAAATGTTTCTTGATGGACTGTTAGAATGTAAATAATAGACATTATAACATTTCACTAATAAGTTTTTCAGCATTTGTTTCCAAGAGACTTTTTCTTTGATCATAACTGTTATACCATTTGCAATAATAACAAAAATAAAAATAATCCCATAATAGGTGGGGAATGGTGGCTCATGCCTGTAATCCTAGCACTCTGGGAGACCAAGGCGGGTGGATCGCTTGAGTTTAGGAGTTCAAGACAGCCTGAGCAAGAGTGAGACCCTGTCTCTAAAAATCTCTGGGCATTATGGAAGCGCCTATAATCTCAGCTACTTGGGAGGCTGAAACCAGGGAATCACTTGGGACCAGGTGTTTCAGGTTGCTGTGAGCTATGATGCCACAACGCTCTATTGAAGGTGACAAAGTGAGACTCAAAAACAAAAAATATCCCATAATATCCTCTAGTTCCAATTCCACATATTTCATCAATTATCTTAAAACAGTCTATGTACATTGGATCACATAAATAAAGATCTAAACCAGGTTCATATGTTGCATTTGGTTAACATATTTCTTTTATCTGTTTTGGTGTATAATATCTTTCTTATCATACCACTCATTTATTGAAGAATTAAGGTCATTCATTTTCTAATATTTTCTAAATTTGATATGTGACCATCTCCATTCTTGTGGTATCATTCAATATGTTCCTCTTGCTCATGTTTCTTCAAAACTAGTAAATTGATCTGGATACTTGATTGATTCAGATCCTATTCTCTTTCTTTAGTAAGATTGCTTAATAGATTTTATTATGTGCTTTCTATTGCCTTAAGCCTTAATGTTTTCATGGCTCAATTTTATTGATACTATAATTGGTTAATTGTAAACCTGATCCTTTCATTATAAATATTGTCAGTATTTCACCTAATGTCCTAGTTCTCACTACCTAGATCTATTATTTCATTAGAAGTTGCAAAATGCTGTTTTTCTAATTTTAATATTATTTCTATTATAATAGCTAAAATTATTTTATATGAAATCACCTTTTCCCCTTGCCTATCTAATTATTTCACACAGAAAGAGTAAAATATATATATACCTAAGATACCTAAGTATTTCTACTTATCAAGTTTTTAGAGTAATGAGTTGATACTCAGCAACCTCTAATGATTACATGTGTGATTTCTCTTTTAGGAATCAATATAGAATCTTAGAATTTTTTAAAAAAATCTATGTACTTCAATGCATTTTAATCATTTTTTTTCACACTCCAGTCATCTCATCTTTAGGCAATAGGAGTTCTTTCTGATTGGCTACTACCTTTCTAGGCGTTTTATTTTATTATTATTTTTTACTTTTCTCTATACATATACATGCGTTTATTTGGTTTCCACTTTTTGCCTTCAGAAAATTAAAAAGGCTTAAAATTTAATAACAATAGCAATGTTAAATATAAGGACTAGAAACCAAAACCTCATAGAGAACAAATGAAGATAAATGCATTCAGAAAAGAAATCAGATGATTGCTACAATGAAATATAAGCAATAATAATAATGCAAAAAAAGTAACATTCACACTGTCAGATAAGAATATGTCTATCATAGAATTCTTTGACTCTGAGGTTCAGTATGGAGTCATCAGTTAAATTCTTACTATAATTTTTTTCCAAAGTCTCAGAAAATAGACAACTCATATTTATAACTAATATTAAAGATAATTAACAAAAAATCATGCAAAATCTTATAGACAATAGAAAAAGAAAAAATACTTCAAAATAATTCTACTTCATCTGGATAAACCTGATACTAAAATTAGAAAAAAATATATTATTATAAAGGGAAATTACAAACATATTTATTTTATTTTATTTTAAATTAAGAAATAATAATTGTAATATTTGTGGGGTATAGTGTGATATTTGTGGTATTTCCATACATGTATATTTGTGGAATGATCTGTTTGATGGCTTCTTTGCTTCCTGGTGCAGTGATATCAGCCACACTCATTATGTGGTTTTCTTGCTTCAGACATGGAATTAATAATTTCTCCAAAGTGTTCTAGTTTCCTTTAGTGAGAAATAATATTTAGAAATCAGATTCAGGTCAAAAAAGTTGCTCAATATTATTAGATTCTTATTGCTTTTAGTCTATCTCTTCCAACAAAACTAGAATACACTATAATTTCTTTGAAATTGAAACATAAATGGTGAGCTTTTCTGTTATTTCCTCTTAACAATATCATGGGGTTTTGCTTCTCTTCTTTAATGTGATATCTTTAATTTTTCTCTTACACAGTAAATATTTTTTCTACTCTATTGTCAGCATAACTAATTATGTTATTTGTTGCACAATATATTGACAATAGAATCAAAATAACAATACTGATATTTATACTAAAAATAAATTGCACCTAGGATTTCCTTGCCACTTTTAGGCAATAACCCATTAGAACATATGGGAAACAATCAGGCTTTAAAACACTTTAGGTAATCCTTTATATGTTTGTATAAATGTCTTGATATACAATTAGAATAATTTGCTTCACTCTGCTTTTAATTCTTAATGTTTTCTCTTTTCTGTCTGATATAATCATAATTTCAATTATATAAAACATTTATAGTATTCTAAAGTCAAAATTATAATGTATATTTACTTTATGTTTTTATCTTGACTGCAAGAAATCATCTATTACTATGGTTTAAACATTTAATTATTTTCTTTTTTAATAAAAATATCTTGTCACTCACTTTCTTCAAACAAACCTAAGTATCATTTCATAGTAATAAGTAAAGACAGTGTCTTCATTTGCCTTTTTACAGAAAATGTGTATTTTAGTTCATTTGTGGATTTATTAGAATTTATTTAACCTCAGCCTTATTTAGAGACATACAGAATATTTCCATGCCTTTGCCCTTGAAAATGGTGCTACAATCATTATGTTTGTTCTTTTGTCATTTAGTTTTATACAAAGGTAACTTTGAAGGGACCCATCTTGCTCCTAGAAACATCTTTTTTTTTTTTTCTGTTGATTGTGAGCTTTCTTCTACAATAAATATATATTGATAGTGATCACTTTGTGTTTGTGATCATTTGGTAATTGGCTAGTGCTCATTCTAGACACTGGGAACCAAAAACCAAGGAACATCTTCCTTGAGAGTGACCTAATACAAGCAGTTAGATGTACTCAAAGTCTTACCATCAAGGGGAAAAACATGAGGGTGACAGTGGCTGTTTCAGTAGAAATGTTACTAGCCATAAGCAAAGGAACTTTGAGCCCTGGATTCTGTACCTTTCTACATTAAGTTTCATATTCAATGGAGAAATCAATCTTTGACAAGCAAACATTGAGCAAATTTGTCATTGCAAGACCAGTTCTTCAGGAAGTACTCAGACCCATACTAAACACAGACCATGACAAAAGACTACCAACAAAGTGAGGACACCCAGAAACTAACGTAAAAAGCCTAACTTCCACAATGGTTGAAGTGATAAAGCTGGGCAGCATACCTCCACAAAAAAAAAAAGAAAACCAAACATCAAAATATGAAGAAATCCTTTCACGAACTGTGGATGACTTGAATCACCATCAAAGAGGAACAGGTTGACTGAATGGAATAAAAAAAAGCACAAGCCAAAAATATGTTTAGTCAAGAAATGTATCTTACCTCCAAGGACAAAACAAGAGTCAGGGTGGAGGGATGGAAAAAATATTCCAGGCAAATGAAAAATCAGAATAAAATAGTAGTCTCTTAGAGGAGGCTGAGCACCATGCTTATAGGAGTGGTCACTGGTTCTTTTTTTTTTATTAATTGATAGCTGTATACATTAATGCAAACATGGGGTACATTGTGCTGTTTTCATATACAATTTGAAATACTTTCATCAAGCTGGTTAACATAAATTTCATGTCATCTGCTTAGTCATTGTATCAAAACATTTATAT
>CAUYQV010186390.1:0-10289 GCA_963574575.1 Galagoides demidoff
GTTTTGATACAATGATTAAGCAAATGACATGAAATTTATGTTAACCAGCTTGATGAAAGTGTTTCAAATTGTATATGAAAACAGTACAATGTACCCCATGTTTGCATTAATGTATACAGATATCAATTAATAAAAAAAAAAAAACTCCTGGGATCAGCCCCAGGTTTCATATGTAGGTTCTAGTTCAAAACAGAAAAAAAAAAAAAAAAGACATTTAGGATCATGCATAATCCAGTTTTACTAATATGGCTAATAGCTGTCCTATCAGATACAGCTCCTGTATGGAATTGATTATTTTTGTTTTATTCTAAGTGCTTTCTACTTTGAATTCAGTGTTGAGAAATTTTCATGTAATTTGAAATAAAAAGCCTGCAACATTTAAAAAAAAATAAATAAAAAACAAAACAAAACAAAAAAAGCATATATGTATACAGATCCAAGATTTTTTTTTAATATTTCTGTGTTCTTCTTGTGAGTCTTTCTGTATACAGTAATATCTCCTCCCTAGTAAGCCCAAATTATCTAAAGCTGATGCTGTAGGGGTGTTAGGATTATTACAGCAGAGCTGTAGAGAGAAAGAAAGGGTTATAACTGAGCCTCTTAAATTCAAAATAGCATTTTCTGGCAAGATAATTGGTCATAAGCCAGACATTGTTGAAATTGAAACAATTTTCTAAATTCTGTTAGCACCCATTTAGCATATCGAGGACTAGCCCTGGCATATTAAATCACAGGCTTTTTTCCATAAAGAAGAGAATATAACTTTCTACCTATGATGGCCCAGAGCCAGAAGAAGATGACATAGGAAAAGTAAAAGAAAACTATCCATAGTGGATACAATGGTCCCCAGTCCCCCTCGGGGACTGGAAGATTCATTGTACCAGTTACTGGAGGTGCCCTCTGCTGTCAGCCTTCTTAGGAAATTACCTCTGCTGAAGAGTCATCTTGCCTGAGCTTTGCACCTTGGCAGAGCAGCTCCCATGCTGTAACTGGCAGAGGCAGGGCGGTATAAAGGCTTCTTTCCTTTGCCCCAAATCAAGACAACTTTGACGAACCAAGCTGAGCTCCCATGGGACTGCAGAAGAGTACAGCTTCCCTCTGTGCCCAATCTGACTTCTGTCCTTTCCTTCCACAGCTGGTGATCTCTAGAGGACCCCCTAATAAGCCTGCATGCTCATCTCCATCTTAGCATCTGCTTTCCAGGGAAACTGTGACAAGCTGCCTTTGTGTCTTGGCAGATGGCCTTTAGTCCAGCTCCTAACAGGGAGCTGGGAGATCATTCCCTGGTGCTGCATTGGTGCAGGGAGCCCCAACGTAGTCAGGAGGGCAGAACAAGAGGCTCAAGAACAAGTCCTCGATATGCTAAACTGAGACCCAACAGGCCAGCCATGGAGCCTGCTGAGGTCAACTGGGTATGGGAAAACAGTGCCCAGACTAGGGGCCAGTTAATATACACAGCAAAGTTTCAGAGGGCTCTCTAGTCCTTAGATACCAAGGGGGAGTCTAAGGTGACAGGGAAAGGAGGCAAACCCAGGCACAGCTGGAAAAGGTTAGAGCCAGATTCAAGAGCAACAAGAGCATCAGCAGCCAGGCTGAGCAGTGGATGGGAGCAGAATGGCCAGGTGCAGAACAGTTCAGCAAACCCACAAGTCTAGCCCAAGGCTGGAGGGCCCTCTTTCACCCCTGTCCTATAAGCTCACAGAAACCACTCCTCTTTCCTGCATCTTCATGGCCATAATGTAGGCAAGGAAGAGAGAAGATAGTCCGGAGCTCTGAAGACGACAGAATGAACAGCCTCTGTCAGCCTCAGTTACACTGCTACAACTCCAACAGTAGTTGGTCCCAGGAGACACCATCAATGCAAAATGTACAAAAGGTACTTCCATGCAATGCACGTTTTTAAAATCTATTAGGGCATCAAGATACCTAACCTCTTCTCTTTGACATTTCTATTTCTGTAAAGTCTTTGTTTTCAAGTAGATGAAACAATTCTTAAAGGTTGGAAACACTACACTGGATATGACCTGCAGGTGGAGGCATTCCTGCTGCACCATGAAAGCTGAGAGCCAGTGTGTCTGCCCTGGTGCCCCCCCAGGATGTAGGTGAGGGGCAGGATTAGAGGCCAGTTAAAGGTCTGAGACAGAAAAATTGAGGTTCTGGAGAGACCAAACCACCCACCCACCCCTTGCACTTAAGAATCCCTGTAATTGTGTATGTTAAATGTAGGATAACCATGCATCCCAGGTCCCTTGGGAGAGTCTTAGTTCACTAAGATTCTCAAGTCCCACCCACCTAGCAGTCACCTTAATTTAAACCTATTCATTTCAAAGGAAATAATTACATATTTAACATGAAATGTCTCTGTCTAAATAATCCTCTAATGAAGCCTTTGATAAAGTAAACATTAAACATTAACATCATTAAAAGGGAGAAATTGGTTTATTGATTGATTGATTATTGGATTAGACGGAGATTAGCAGATGTTTTGCTATGTTTTTTCCCTTGTCCCACTAGGCGAGGCCTCAGAAGAAACCAGACCAGGTATAGACATGAAGAGGTCCCATTCCCAGTGCACATCTCAATCAATCGAGTAAATCTGCACCCCCCACCCCCACACACAGGAGAAGTTAACTGTCTTCGGCAGCCAATTAAGTGGTGAATAAATGGCACAGAGAACTGTGGCTGCTGACATTCAGAGGAGAAAGAAACCACGGGTGACTCTGGTAGCGCTGGAGGGTTCATTCGAGGACTGTGGCTAGATGGTGAGCTCAGGAGAGAAGGAGGAGGGGGAGGAGTCCAGGCGCCCAGGGAGCTCCACAGAAAGGGGCATATGGAGGACCAAGGCTGCTACAAGGAACACAGACTTTTAAGCCTGGAGGGATGGTGAGGACTAGTTAGGAGGGGCCCAGGCCAGGAGATCTGGCCAGTCCACTGGGGAGAGATCATTTGGAATACTGCACTGGAGTTAGACACAAACAGGCTGCCCAGCATCCGAGTGGTCATTGGTACGGCTGGCTTTGCTACTGTTTTGGTTTAATGTTTTGAATAGTAACATTTGTATAGTTAAAATTTCAAAAAAGGCAAAAATGATACATAATTTTAAAACACCTTTCTCCCCTCCCCAGCCACCACTGTTAACTCTTCCCAGAGGCAACCAATACCATCTGGTCTGCCCTTCCAGAGACGTGCCGTATCACACACACCAGTGATAGTCACCTTCCCCCTCTCCTCTGTGGTTTATATGCACTATTGTGCCCTGGATTTTTTTTTTCATTGAAAAATACATCTTAAAGATTGTTCTATATCAGAATATGAAAAAGTAACTGTGTATTCTATGCCCTCCTGGTATTCCATTGCATGGATACATCATGGCTTAACTTAATGATTTTCTATTAATGGAAATTTCCATTTTTTGTTATTAGCAATGCTGCAATGATTACCCTCACACATTTACCATGGTGCACCTCTAAGTCCATCTGTAGGATGTTCTGGTTACCAAGCCCACAAGGATGAGAGTGGACTGGTGTCCGTCTGATTATTCTCCTCATAGAAACCCAATTACTGAGACAATGAAGATTGCCAAAGAAGAAAGGTAATTTATTACAATGATGTTATCTGGGAGACAGGAGGAATGCCTCAACTCCATCCCCCCAGCCAACTGAGGGTAAGGGTTTTTATAAGAGACTCAGGCCTCGGCTCCTGTGGGTCAATCGGCTAAGGTGCCAGCCACGTACACCTAAGGTGGCGGGTTCGAATCCCCAGCCCGGGCCCGCCAAACAACAATGATGGCTGCAACCAAAAAATGGCCGGGCGTTGTGGCGGACGCCTGTAGTCCCAGCTACTTGGGAGGTTGAGGCGGGAGACTCGCTTGAGCCCAGGAGTTGGAGGTTGCTGTGAGCTATGATGCCATAGCACTCTACCCAGGGGGATAGCTTGAGGCTCCGTCTCAAAAAAAAAAAAAAAAAGAGACTCAGGAGGGTGGTACCGGTGCAGGGTTGTGTTGAAAGCAACGTGTGTAGGAGGCTCAGTCAGAAGTCACAGGTTGACGATGGATGGTGAGTTTTGGCAGTAGTTCTGGGAGACAACTCTGAAGGTAAAAGATGAATTGAGTAGAAAGATTATAATGTTCTGGCATTCAGTGCTACAGGCTTGGAAACCCAAAGCCTAGGAGAGCTACGGGGAAAACAGATATGGGGGAGTTATTTTGTGTTTGTTCGTGGAGTCAATTACATTTCTAGAAGAACTGCTGAGGCAAAGCATATGTCCTTTTGTGAACCTTCTTATTTTTTTAATTTGTATTAGTTTTAATAGTATTACATGTATGGAGTACAATGTGGTATTTTCATGTGTATATAATGCAGTAATTAAATCAAGCTAATTAATATGTCCATAACTTCATTTATGTGGCATTTTTTGTAGGGTTGTATTTGAAGTTTACATTTAATTACTTTGAAACACGATGCATCGTTTTTTGGGGTTTTTTTTTTTGCAATTTTTGGCGCCAGCATCCTACTCCTTTGAGCCACAGGCACCACCCACCATGCACAGTTATTGTCTATAATCACCCTGATGGAGTCAGCCTCAGTGTCCATCAACAGATGAATGGACACACAAAATGTGATGTATGCACACAGTATTATTTGACCTTAACAAAGAATAAAATCCTGTCATTTGGGAAAACGTGACTGAAACCAGAGGACATTATGCTAAGCAGAATAAGCATTTGTAATTTTGAAATATCTTGCAACACTGTCCTCCATGAAAATTGTACCAAATGGCATTGCCACTAGAAGGCCCACTACCCCAGGGTTCAGTGAGCTGCGTGGATTACCAAACTTTTTGATTTGGACCCAGTACTGGGAGGTGTGGATAGAGATAGGGAACACTGCTTCCTCTATTTCTGCTATTTCTTGACAAGTAAAGGGGACCCCCCAAGCTCTCTCCACTCCTGGGAAGAAACTATCACTTCCTAGTCACCTAGAGAGGCATAAACTAGGTGTACCTCTCTCAGCTCTTCCTCTGGGCACAATCTGCCCAGAAAACAGTTGTTTCTTGTCCCTGTGTCCAGCATGGGGAAGCCCACCTCAGGAGACAGCCACTGGGGACAGGCTGCCCCTTTCTGGTGGCCTGTTGAACTCTCACATGTAACCTGTTCTTATAAATCCACCCTTATCAGTAAAAAGGAGGATATTCCCGCCCCCCTCCTGCTATTCCCTAATTTTGTTTCTCAACTTGTTCACAGCTCAGGCAGGAAGGTCAGAGAGCCAGGCAGGTGGCTTCCATTCAAACAAATTGTATCTTACTATTTCCTAAAAATTTACTTTTCAATTAGGCAAAAGTACTAAAGAGTTCAATTAACTATCCAGGCAGTATTTCTCCAAGTGGGGCCATCTGCCATCAAATCTCTGAGGTGTACAGGAGGTCCGGGGCACTATCCCAAATGCAGATTCTGAGCCCCTCCCACAATTTCTGAACTGGAGTCCTCAGAGGAAGAGAGAAAGAGACGGGAGGCCGGGGTATCTGCACTACCATCACAAGCTTCCGTAGGGGGTTCTGTAAATGTTACAAAGCATTACTCCACTAGTCTTGAGAAAACTCCAAGTAGCCAATGCTGCTGGGATGACCAGAGCCAACTCACTGAGCAAAAGAGGCTACAGAAAATGTGACCCAGGAGAGAAAACCTGAAATGTTAAGAACTTGCAAATGCTAGCTAGGAATAACAGCAAAGAAATATTCATGAGGCTATTAAAGAAATAGATAAATAGCTTTCTGCCTCTATTAGGGATGGTACTTCAAAGCTGAGTGGCATCAAAGACGAGGGATGAATAGGACAAATGAAAGCTGTGGGCTTCAATTATTTATTGGCATGGTGAAAAATGAAATGTGGGGGATTCAGAGCCTTCCACAGATTCTAAATAAACGGCTCTTGCCTGGCTAGATTAATTAGTATGTTAAAAGACTGGGTGTTAATTAGTTGCCTTTACAGGGCTCTACCTACCCACCATACAACTGAGGAGTTATTATCTCCTACTTGTTAATTGGCTATTAACAGCAGGATGCAATTGCTTTGGAAATTATTCCCTTGAAAGTGCTTAAGGTCTAATGTTGAGAAATGGATCTGTGCACATGTTTGCATATGCGCCAAAGAAACAGCCCGGCATGCCGATATTTCCTCATCCTTGCTGGACTACAGAGTAGGTTTCACTCTTTTTAATCTAATTGTTCACATCCGTACTTCCTAAACCAGGTGAGAATCTTCTTCATGGCCGAGCAGCCTTCCTGGGCAGGAACAAAACCTGCTGCGTCAGTCACATTTGTGTGATTTAACTCTGTGCAGTTCACCGGTATCTCATTTTATACTCAGACAATTAAATATGAACTAAATATAAATATTATATTTGTATGTGTGAATGTACTTACATTGCAGGGCTTATGACCAGCTTTTACTGAGATGAAAAGACATAAGCGTGTGTTAATCTTAACGTACGGTTTGATGCAATTTTACATCTCTGTCCATCTACAAAATTTCTGTACACATGTTGCATTTCTAGAAGGTTCTCCGGTACCATTCCTCAGTCTATACCCAACCCCTAGAGGCAACCACTACTTTGTCAATTTGACAATTTTGCCTCTTCTTAAATTTTATATAAAGTCCTATGATATGTATTATTTTATATCTGATTTCTTTCCTCGACATAATATCTATAAGATTATGACTATTCTTTGGCTAAGTTTTTTTTTTTTTTTTGAGACAGAGTCTCACTTTGTTGCCCTTGGTAGAGTGCCACGATATCACAGCTCACAGCAACCTCTAACTCTTGGGCTTAAGTGATTCTCTTGCCTCAGCTTCCCAAGTGGCTGGGACTATAGGTGCCCACCATGATGCCTCACTATTTTTTTGTTGCAGTTCTCGTTGTTTAGCAGCCCCCAGCTGGGTTCGAACCTGCCCGCCTTGGTGTACTTGGCCAGCACCCTACCCACTGAGCTACAGGTGCTGCCTCTTTGGCTAAGTTTTATTGGTAAACATTTAGGCAGGAAAGAGCTGGCACTTCATGAGTGGTGGTACTAAAGTAGGGTAGAAGCACCGAGGAAAAGTTTACAACTTGTAAAGCCCTTTTTAGTAAATTCTCTAAGATAAGGAGGTCATGAACCTGTCATCTGCTATTTGGTCCTGAACTTTTTCTTTATTCATTTTAAAGCTTTTATTTTATTTTATTTTAAACTGATTGCATTTTCTAGGTAAAGTCCCTCTTATAATTGGGTCCTGCCCCTAAGAGGTGTGCCCTACACTGTGACCCACATCCTTCTCCCCATTCCCTCATTCCCCCTACCCCCTACCTTGGTGTTAGCTCATCTACTGCCTTCATATTAGAATTGAGTACATTGGATTCCTGCTTCTCCATTCTTGTGATGCTTTACTAAGACTGTGTTCTACTTACATCCAGGTTAATACAAAAGATGTAAAGTCTCCATCTTTTTTAATGGCAGAATAGTATTTCATGCTACACACATACCACAGCTTGTTAATCCATTGCTGGGTTGGTGGGCATTTAGGTTGTTTCCACATTTTGGCGATTGTAAATTGAGCTGCAATAAACAGTCTAGTGCAAATTTTCTCATGATAAAAAGATTTTTCCCCGCTCTGGGGTAGATACCTAATGATAGGATTTCAGGATCGAATGGGGAGTCTAATTTGAGTTCTTTGAGGACTCACCATACTACCATCCAAAAAGGTTTTAGTTTGCAGTCCCACCAGCAGTGTAAAAGTGTTCCTTTCTCTCCACATCCCTGTCAGCATCTGCAACTTTGAGACTTTGTGATATGGCCCATTCCCATTAGGGTTAGGTGGTATTTTAGGGTGGTTTTGACTTGCATTTCTCTGATGATTAGGGTTGATGAGCAGTTTTTCATATATTTGTTCCCCGTTCATCTGTCTTCTTTAGAGAAGGTTCTATTCACGTCTCTTGTCTAGTGATATATGGGATTGTTTGAGCTTTTTTACACAGAAACACAACAGAAGACTGGGTCATCCCAGAGTGGTGACTTTAGGCTGCTGGAAGGGTGGGTCACGTCTCTCAATGCAGGGTTTGGACAAAGTCATTGTGTGCCGAGAATTCTTTGCATTTCATCACCAAAGTGTGGAAGACTCAAACTCTCCACACACACTGTTCCCAGCAGCCCTAGAAAGAAAGCCCTGACTTTATCCGCATTCTTTTTCTCTTTGCAGACTGAGTCACTGTTCCTCATCTCTCTTTATACACCATAAGTTTAATGTAGAAAGATTCAAAACTAGGATTCCTTATTCTGAGGAACTTAAAAAATGTACCCCTAAGTGTTAACCACATAACTATTGTTGTAGGCTATTGAGTACAATATCCTGACTTCTGTTGTTTCAGGTAGTAAAAAGGTATTTTCACCTAACCCAAATAATTGATAGAAGCAGCTTTGACTAAGTGGTTTGGGAACTCCTGGGGATGCCCCCAACACTCTCAGTGAAGCTTCAACATCAAAACTATTTTTATAATAAAAAATGTCAAATGTTTTTTGTTATCATATTAACATTTTGTTTCTTTTTTTCCAAGGAATTGAATCAATAGTTTATTATATATAGTAGTATATTCAAAGTGCAATTAACAATTCAAAGATATTAATCTTAAGACTATTAAAAAGTTGTGGGGGGCGGAGCCAAGATGGCAGACTGCAGCCAGCTTTTTACAGAAGCTCCCATTCAGAAGGAGGCTGAAAGGACAGAAGTTTAGCTAATTAGCTGATGGTTTGGAGCAGAGCCAAGAGGGATTGAAGAGAGCACTTCAACCTTCCTGAGGCAAGCTGCGACCCCAAAAATACAACCAAAAGGTACAAAATCCACCACCAAGTAGATGGGAGTCCCGTCCCCCACAACAAGGGCTCACAGTTTACTCCATGCAAACAAGCGAGCAGAGATCAAACTTCCTCCCTCTCTATTCCATGGGAGAGACCCCCTAAAAACTGGACCTTCTACCCCTGCGGGGCATGCCACGGCACCCTTCAGCCAGTGTAAAACTGTATAAATCTGTATATATTCCCCACCTGGAACATTGAACTCTGAGGAGTCCCCACCCACCCACTCCGAGATCTGGAGGTTTATTACCTATGGAGTCCTGATTTGGGGGCATCTTCTTGAGAGAAGTGGAGGGGGAAAGGGCTGGTGCTGTTCTGTGCTGACTGTGGTGCGGGCATGAGGAGAGGAGAGTCAGCTCGGGGGACACCAGTGCAGAAACGGTGGCATCCTGAGTGGCAAGCTGACACCATTGACGCCATTCCAGCCCCATTCCTTTGGGCAAGCAGAGGTCCCAGACAGCAGCCACAGGCAGGGCACACATAACTTTCTTGGGTGGAGCGCCAGCCCTCAGGGGGCTAATGTGGCTGAGACAAAGGCAGTGGGCAGGCAGAGACTAGAATTGACACCTGAGTGTAAAGTTGAATGCAACCTCTGATTTACAGAGAAATCTAGCCGGACAGAAGCCTAATTTAAACACGCAAGACCACCCTGCCGAACTCAGATTTCTGGCTGATTTTGCCAGGTAAACCCTGGGAGCAGTGGCCTACTGGAGTGAATAGGGCTACAGACCTGGGGGATTATGAGTGACTGGGTGCAAGGTGGGGAAGGAGGTATTAACCTTCCCAGACTAACCCAGTTGCCAAGTGGGTCCCTTTGCCCTCACAGAGTGGGGCGGGCCCCAAAACTGCTTGCTAGAGTCACAAACCCCACGGGCAGCAGGCTCCTGCTCTGGGCAGGCCCAGAAATGCTCGCTAGTGCCGCAGGCATCCCGCAGGCAGAGGCGGAGGAATCCTCCATTCCAGGTAGACCCAAAACAGCTTGCAAGAGACACACACACCCCACAGGGTGTTCCCTGCTCCAGGCTCCCAAGCTGGGTGAGGCTAGAACTGTTTGCTAGAGCCATGCTCACCCTGCAGGTGGTGGTGGAGGGGTCTACCACTCTTGGAGGGCCCAGAACTGTTTGCTAGAGCCACATACGTCCCTCGGACAGAGGTGGAGGAGTCCC
This sequence comes from Galagoides demidoff, assembly GCA_963574575.1. Classification (NCBI taxonomy): domain Eukaryota; kingdom Metazoa; phylum Chordata; class Mammalia; order Primates; family Galagidae; genus Galagoides; species Galagoides demidoff. The sequence goes on from CAUYQV010186390.1 coordinate 10,047, forward strand.
CCACTCCGGGCTCCCGCACTGAGAGGGCACAGATCAGCTTGATAGTGCCGCATGCATCCAACAGGTGACAGTGAAGTAGTCCCCCGCTTCCCCCCAGCTACGCTGGTGGGGCTGAACTATGACTGATCTGGTTGCTCACATAATCTGTGCTACCGCTGCCATTGCCCTACCCCCTAGCTGCTCCAGGGTGCTGAACTAGGACTGATCTAGCCACTACAGTTCCCCTGTTCCACCAGTTGCCCC